>JABEVN020004340.1:0-14249 GCA_013146195.2 Codonopsis lanceolata | reverse complement strand
ATTGTAAAGTAGTTAGGAAAGATTCCTCGATCGCGGATCGACGGCCGAGGTATATTTCCGCGTTTACCTTCCGTTAGGATGGACTCTATAGGATCCGTACTCCCACTCGGATGAAGATCACTTGACTCTGTTGGCGACTTCCATAGGTTCAACCTCATGTTGTACCATAGGATTAGGTTGAGAATTCCCCACCTTCGCCAAAGATGTCATATGTTCTTCTTCCATCTCAAAAGTTCAAAGTCTTTCCTAACTTCACCTATCGTGGGAAATCATTCTCAATGAAATCAACATTGCGCGACTCTGATTCGGTCATTCCTTCGTTAGGTTTTCCAGGTACATAACATAACCCTTTGAGGTATCGAATACCTTATGAAAACACACTTGTTTCCTCTGGGGCCTAGTTTTCCAAACTTATTGGAAGTACTATGGACATAACTCAATACAACCCAGGATGAAGATGCTGATTTAGGCTTCTCCCTTCCAAAGTTCATAAGGGGTTGTGGGAGGCCGGACTTAGAAGGCACTCGGTTAAGTATGTAGGCGGCGTCATTAGCGCATCCCAAGCGAAATTGGGAGGTTGGCATGTGCCATCATCGACCTAACCATTTCCAACAATGTTCGATTCCTTGGATTGCCACCACGTTTTTTGCGGAGTTCTAGGAGTGTCAAGCTGTCGGCGTATTCCCTTTCTCACACAATTCTTTAAATTGATGAGATAAATATTCACGGCCCGGTCGGTTCTAAAAGTTTTTAAGCTTTTATCCTTTTGATTCTCAACCTCTGCGGCTCAAAACACTTGAGAGCTTCATCGCGGTGAGAAATAAGGTAAACATAACCATAGCGTGTATAGTCATCGATAAAAGTGAGAAAATAGGAAGCTCCATGGCGTGCCTTAACATTCATTGGTCATGAAATGTACGAATGGACTAACTCTAATGGGTGTGTGGCTCTTTTTGCCTTACCAAAGGCTTTGGCAAGCTTTTCCTACCAAGCAAGATTCACACAAGGGTAGGTTGACATTTGAGAGACCCAAATAGGCATACTCTAGCCAATCTAGTCATCTATCTTTTCCTATATGTCCAAGTCTAGCATGCCATAACTTCGAATTAGAATCATCATAAACCATGCAAGAAGAAGAGTGCTTGAGAAGAATTATGGGAATCCAACAAATCTAATTTAAAGAAATTATCGACAAAGAACCATGTCCCAAAACCTCATCACCAAAACAAATATCAAGTGATCATTACTAAAATTAAAAGAATATCCATGTCTAACAATTGTACTCTTGATAGTAGATTATGTAAATTCAGTGCATAAAGAACTTCATGAAGAGTCAATGTGCGTCCACTCATAGTGAAGTTGGTATGAGCCAACTCCTTTGACTTCAACGGTGAGAGCTGTTTCCCATGAAAATTCTTCTTGTACCGCAGCGAGAACTTTTAGATAATCTACAAATCCTTCTCGATCCCTCGTCACATGTTTGGTTGAGCACGAGTCTACAATCACACGAGGGAGAGAGTCGGCTAATAAAACATGAGAGCAAACAAAACTTTGCATGGAGATAGGATTAAGTGATACCTTCTTGGGCTCGGGACAAGTCAGAGCAAAATGACCCAAGGCACGGTTGTAGCACTTACTTAGCAATATTCTTTTTGCCTCTACGGCGTTTAGCAATCTTGTCACTTTTAGGGCCCAAATCGAGGTCTTCTTGCTTTTAGCTTGTCTCTTGCGTTGCCCGTGTGGCTTGCGCGAACCCTCAAGGGAAACAAGAGCAAGATCACGAGTCGCAGCACTTATCGCGCGATTCGCTTCATGACAACTTAGCCTCAAAGCTCAATGGTGAGATACATCTGCAAAAGTCGAGATAGATGCGTATGAGTCAAGATCGCCTCAAACCACTCCAAGAATCGAGGCGGTGAGCGAATCACCGCTTGAACTTCTGTTCATCGAGATAAGAGCGAGAACCAGCGGCTTTAAGATCACGAATCATTGGGACATCTCACGTAGTTGTTCAAGAATGTTTCGTTTACGGTCAATCTTATAGCTTTCAAACTTATAGGTCAAAGTCCTTAACTTTGTAGCGAAGTATTCCCATAAATGCGCGCTTAATTAATGGTCCCACATATGTTTAGCGATCGGGTAGTCTTCAAACTCGCCAATCAGATCATTATCCATGCTACTCAGCATAGTAAAGCGTGCATATCGATCTTTCTTTTTCCAATCAAGGAATTCCTGCATTTTCTGGCGATGCTAGGCGATAGTCAAGTTACCCATCTCTGGTTCTACCATCACAGTATCAAGGTTGTCCAGAACCTCTTGCTCGTTTAGCAAGTACGTGATTTTCCTTTGCCAAACACCATAGTTTGAGCCATCTAATTTCTCACCCTTATTAAGGTCAACGATTACATTCTGAGAAGCCATTTCACTACAATTTGTTGCAAAAATAAGACATAAGCATATATATATATATATATATTTTTTTGATTCACCTTATGTTTTAAAAATCAATTACTAAATATAATCATATCATACACGTAAGGAGGGAAAATCCGCGAGGCTCGTAATCACAACCAAAAGCATGCACAACATGAAAATATTCATAAATTGATAATTTAAACAAAAGAAATATGATAGAACAGATCCATCAAGTACAAATCATGTACATAAATATTTTCACTACTGAAAATAAATTTATTGAGTCTCGTATAGTCCCTATCGCAATTTTAGAGCCCAAAACGACAATTAAATAAGCTAAAAATGACTTAAAATAGCTTAAAATTCACAAAGAATTTTAAAAATTCGAAGCGAGTCCCAACAGCCCTAAGCAGATCCGAGAATGACAAAACAGCCCCTGAATATTATTTTTGTAATTTTTAAAAAACAGAAAACAGGTTTTTACACACTGAAAAATCAAAAACAAATATTTACAGGCTGAATTGATCAAAACAGAGACCACCATTAGACTAAAACGGCCAAAACAGAGCCAGACGCGCATGCCATTTGCCGATCGGAGCTCCAGAACAGCCGCACGCGCCCCCACGCACCACCTGCGCGTGTGGGCTTCCCGGATGAAGGCGGCTAGGCTAGGACTAGGGCGATGTGGCGGTGACGTGGCACGATGGCGTCGCGATGGCGCGGCCTGCAGAGGATTTTTCTGGAAGTGGGCCCCACTGATGATGTGTAAGGTGATGTGGCAACCACGTCATCGGTCGACGGTTGACCGTTGACCAGTCAGCGGTTGACTGGACAGGCTCCAGTCGTCTCCACGCGCCTTGCCGGAGTTTGACGTCCACGCGCCGCTTTCCGGTGGTCCGATGACTGCGCGGTCGGTGGCGTTGGACTCGACTCATCAAGTACTTCCCATTGGTGTACTTTTTACCTCGAAAGAAGTTCCCAAAATGGCACGTGTATCGAGGCCGAGAGTGGGGTTCGTTTTAGGTCGAATTTTTAACCCTAAAAATTGATTCGCGAAGAGCCAACTTCGCGAGACCATAAAACGTTCATTTTAAGTCCAAATTAAGCATATAATATGTCGTTGGAAAGCCCTCACGGAGTACTACAAGTACAGTCCATAAAATCACGATTTCACAGAACATAAACAGGTCAAAACTGCATGCAAAGTTTCGGAAAAATCACTTTTCAACAAAACTTGGGTTTGCGATATTTTGAAAAATACCCAACGGAATTCAACGAGAATTTAGTATGTTGTTCGCCTCGTCGTAGGGAACTCAGACCTATAAATTTTTCTCGAAAATTTCAAAGTTTTACACATAAAATAATAAAACTCATTTGTTTCGTTATCGGGTAAAACTTTTAAACAAACCCAAAAACAAGAGCATGCGATTCATGGCATAACGATACGAGCAATCAAGCAATGACTCTGATACCAATGAAGGATATATCATATATATATCATACAAGTTCGCTAATAAAACAGTAATCACGAATTACCTTTATGCGAACTGGAGCCTTGTACGCAGCGGAAGAATTTTGCTTGAGCTACGATATTCGTATGCCAATATCCACAGACCTGCAAGTCTCTCTCGTCGGATTGATATCACGGAGCACGGATATCAATACTGGTTCACACCGCAAATCCAAGTCTCTTGATGGTTAGACTAGAGAGAGTATTTTGGTGAGATAGAATTTAGGGAGAGAGAGGAGCGGCACCTTGGGAGACGTGTTCTCCAATATTTGTGATTAGGGTTTTATCCCCTTAGTTGCCCTATTTATATTATTACAAGAAACCTATTTCTTGTAGGTTAAGTCAATCCTAAAGCCACTTGGATTAGGATTCTAATTAACCAATAAATAATATAAATATTATTTCCATGTGGGCGGGACTAAATAATCGGGCCGCAAGCCCAATTACCAACAATGAGCCTTGAGAATCTCAAAACCGTTATTCTCTCCAAGAACTTCTACAACGAGAGAATGTCAAACGTAGGTACAGAAGGATTTCGGAATATCCAGGTTCTAGGTCTAGGTGGTTGCAAGTTTAGGGGTCAAATCCCGGATTGGTTAGCAACACTGGGGAAACTAGAGGTACTCGATCTATCTTTCAATCAAATTACAGGCTTGATTCCAGGATGGTTGGGGACCCTTCCAAACCTTTTTTTATCTAGACTTGTCTGAAAACCTTCTTTGGGGAGATTTCACAGAACTTACAGCTCTTCCTCGACTAACAACACCAAGTGCAAATAATCCGTAAACAAGAGTAGTTATTTTGAATTCCCAGTCTTTGTTTATCCACACAATGCTTCCTATTTACAATATAAGAAGTTGGCTCACTTGCCACCTGCTATATACTTGGGACGAAACAACTTCAGCGGCGATATCCCCATCAAGATTGGCCAGTTGAAGTATATTCACATCCTTGATCTTAGCAATAACAGCTTTTCTGGCATCATTCCTGACACAATATCAAATCTCATCAACTTGGAAAAACTGGACCTCTCTGGTAACCACCTTTCTGGTGGAATCCCAAGCTCGCTCAAAAATCTCCATTTTATGTCTTCTTTTAGCATTGCAAACAACAATCTCCAAGGTCCAAGCACTACAAAGTCACAAAGCGACAATTTGACACCTATACTAGCCTTAGCTTTGACGGAAATCCAGGGTTGTGCGGTACATTGCTGCATCGGCCCTGCGTTTCCCAATCAACCTCTACTATACATCCTTCATCACCTAAGAAAAGCCAAAATGGGATGATTATCATTCTTGGACTCATCATTGGGATCGGATCTGGAGCTAGCTTCACACTCATTGTAACCATAATATGGATGTCTCAAGCAAGACGCTAACTGATCGACAGGATTGTTGCTGCTTTGTTACGAATTGCTTTAGTTAGGTGTTTATCTCGGGTGTGTGCTCTCAAAGGTAAAAAAAATCAAAATTTAACAAGATTCTAATGTTACCTTTTGCTCAACCTTCTTTCACAATTTACCATCCATATTTTGAAAACAGAACATCTAAATGTAACATCAAAATCCCTAAACATAATACCATTTAAAACGTAAAATTACTTCACTACCCCTCTTCACATTTAAACTATACTACCCCTCCCTCCCCGGGCGGCCCCCCCTTGACGTAATTTTGATTACGTGTCATTGTTGATTCGATTTCCATTGTTAATTCACATAATATCGCTTGTGAATTAGATTGATTTTGATTCAGTTTATTTTTTCTTTTCAATTACGAACAAAAAAACGTTGATTTGCCATAAAATACTTAGGTAGATTTGCTTCAACAATCATGGTTTTACTTGCTTCAATAAGTGTTCTATTTTTCCTTTCAGAAACACCATTCTTCTGAGGTGTTCTTACAGCTGAGAAATTATGGTCTATACCATGATCATCATAGTAGGTATTCATTCCAAGGTTCTTGAATTCAATACCATTGTCAGATCTTACACTTATATTGTCACATTCTTTTTGAGTTTGAAGAATTCTGAACAAGGTAGTGAATATTTCATAAGTTTCATCCTTGGACTGCATCATTTCAACCCATGTATACCTTGAGTAATCATAAAAAATAACTAGGGTATACATGCTTCTACCTAAGTTTGAAGTAGAAACTGGTCCAAACAAATTGATATGCAATAATTCAAGTATGCTTTTGGCAGAAACACATGGTTTGGGAGGGTCTTTGGAAGTTTGAGGAAGGTTTTTGAAAATTTCTTTTGAAAGATTTAAAAAAAATTAAATTGTTTTGCAAAGGCAACATGCAAACTCCTCTTCATCAAAGTCATCATTCGATAGAGATGTAGAGGTTTCTGGTGTCTCTTCTTGTACATGTAAAGAGATGTCTTTGAAACTTTTCTCAAATTCTCGAGTTTTAAGAATTTCCTTCTCATAAACTTTGAGACTGATAATAAGGCTACGTATGTGAATTTCGTTCAAGTCTCTTGCTTCCTTTATGGCTGTTACCTTGACATTTCAAGCTACTAAGAAATTACATATTTAAATCTTTCATACTATATACTTTGCCAAGAAAAGAGCATCTATTACTTACCTCAAGAAATATGCATGTCATAGGCTTTCTTGAGAGATTTTTTGGATCCTTTTTTAATGCATCAAACTCTTGTATGCAATCATATAGCATGTTGTCATTTGTGTTTTGATCCCCTTTTACATATTCAACAAGAGCATCTCATATCTCTTTTGCTGTGTTGCAGTCATATATCTGCTTATAATTTTCATCTGGAACAACACTTGATAGAATGTTTTTAGCCTTGGCATCCAACCTATCCATTGTTTTGTCTTCCTTAGTCCATTCAGACTGAGGTTTAAGAACATATTCTTCAATGGCAGCAACATGAGGATTTATAGTATCATCATCTGCAATAAAAGATTTACCAATGTTAGTGTTAATCTTCATCGGTTGAATAGGATCATTCCTAATACACTCCATCAATATTTTATCTATATTGTTCATATATCTTATAATTCTTTCTTTCCATATATCAAAGTGATCTTCATCAAAGATAGGGACTTGAGTAACATTGATTGATAAAAAAGCTTTTGAAGTTGCCATGATTGATCTTTTAAGTTGTTAGACTTAGAAAAATATACTTTTCAAAAAGTTAGGCTCGGATACCAATTTTAAATCTAGTAGGAAATGAAATAAGGTTAGAGGGGGGTGAATAGTCTTTTAAAAACTTTAAGGGTTATTTTGAAAACTTTCAAAACTGGCAACGGAAAGAATAAGTTATCAGCAGATAGACAAACTATTCTATCAGCTGATGAACAAAATACTTTGTGTCAGCTTGTTGGCACATGTTTAAGTAGTAAAGGTTTAAAGCAGATCCCTTAATATAAGAAATGAAATGAAAGACAATATAAACAAATATTAAGTAAATGATTCAAGAAAGTAACTAACCGACACTTCAGTAGATGTAAGCTACTTAAATGTTATAAACAGTTCTATCATCTGAAAGATAAAAGACAGATTATTTAGGAGTGGTTCACAATGTAAACTGCTACGTCCACTACCAAGTTGGTCAAACTTAGATTTTTGAAGTGAACTAAGATTTTATATATTCTAAATGATCACTAACGGATCAGTGTACAAAAAAAAAACCAGTGTTTGAGGAGTATGATTGAGAAACAATCAAACTCGTGCAACAATCAAAGGTTCCTTAAAGGTTTGGAAGAATAAAGGAACAAACTGAATAGTGATTGTTTTAAAACAATAACTAGAAAAGAATAATATATTAAAGACTATCTAGTTGGTGTTTGAGAGAAGAAACTCTTCAAAGAATGATTGAAGTTCTAAATCGAATAAAGACTTCAATGTATTGTCTCTGTCAATGTGTTTTGAAGATTTTTAAAATTTATGAATTCTGTACACGTACTTCTGCAATGGTATGTTTTTCAATCCTTGCTTAAGACATTTTATAGAGATCTTCAAGTTTGGAGTCGTTTGAGAGAGAAATGTTGAAACTTGAATTTCTTGAAGAAATGATGATGAAAAAAATCTATCATTGAATGCACAGAGATCTTGCAGAATGTTAGAGACAAAGGATATTACCTAGCATGAAAATAATAAAGAGAATGGTTAGCTAGTGAATATAATATACTATAGAACATTTAAGACAGACACAAAAGTCTTCTATTGATAAGACAAACAAAGGAAGATGTCTTCATTGAATTGTTTTTTTTTTTTTTTGAAATATAGTGACCAAATAATAATGAAATATAAGAGCATGAAGACCAATCGTTTTAATAGTGTATAGTTTTCAACATATAGAAAATTCCAGGGCCGGCCCTGTAAAATCAGGGGCCCAAGGCCAATTACTTCGAACGAGACCCTTCCTTTGTAGCATATTTTTTTTCCAATTTTTGAAAAATTAAAGAAACAAAAGTTATGTATGTCATTTTTTTCTATTGGTAAATCTTTCGAAAATATGTCGAAAAACATTTTCGGATGTTTGGCAAACACACGGAAAACAATATATGAATAAATACAAAAAACATATTCTAATACTAATGTCCATATTGAACATAAAATAATGTTTAACTTTAAGTAATTTTCCTTTAGTAATCCTTAATTTATCATTAATGGTGTCAAATCAATAAGGTCTATTTTTTTTCAATGTCACAAATACAAACAAAAAATTGGTAATAATGAAAAAATGTTTTAAAAAAGAAAATTGATAATATTTGGGACATCCCTAAATAATATAGTGGACACTAATTTTATGACATAATGAGTATTTATTTAAATTATAATTTATAAATAATGTGCACAAACTCTAATTATATTTCTAAACAATGTATTTGTTGAGTAAAATATTGTGTGTTTGTAAATATGTGTAATTGTGGAAGAGGGCGAAAGAGTGCTCGAACATTTGGATAATGAATCCGTAAGTCATTTTCCTGAAAATAAGGCTTCATTTTCTGTTGACTTGGAAAAACTTTTATGTTGACTACATTTTCCTCTAGTTACCAAATACTGGAAAATGAGGAAAACGTTTTCCAAAAGTTATTTTTCGTGAAACAAATGGAGCCTAAGTCTTTTTTAGAAATTAGAATTGGGCATTTATTTTATTTTTTTAATAATGTGTAGGATTTTTGTGAGATTTTGGGACCCAAAAAATTGGGTATTTTTAGGGGGCCCAAGGCCATGGCCTCATTTTCCTTATGGCAGGGCCGGCCATGGAGAATTCGAACAAGTAAGTTGATGTTTTGATACTATGGTATCAACAGTTGTTAGCTGCTGATGACTATGTTTAAACAGATAGGATATTTTATTTTAAGAATGCTATTTAACAAAGTCTGGGAAGCATCCATCAGCTGAAAGTTTTAGCAGATAGATTTAGACTTGCTAAAGTCTAAGTAAAACTATCTAAAGGTATTAAGTAATTTTATTAAGACTAGTTATTTTATCCTTAATGGTTTTAAGTAAATTTGGGTATCGTAATATAAAAATTGGTATTACAATGCACAATTGAAGTCTATTAAAATTTTTGACTCCACAATACAAAAATTGGGCATCGCAATGAACAATTGAAGTCTGTCAAATTTTTGGGCATCGCAATGCAAAAAGCCCATGCATAAATTTGGGCATTGCAATGCACAACTTAAGTCTATCAAATTTTGGGCATTGCAATGCAAAAATCTCAAATCAAATTTGGGCATTGCAATGCTTTTGAAAAAAAAATTGGGCATCGCAAAAACTTCTAAAGCCTAAAACAGTGCTTAAACAACCGTTTTTGGCCTTAAAACAAAGACATCACAGGGTACCCCTATAAGACTTGTAGATCTAGTCAAGTGATTCGATTTGATATGAGGTGGGTCTCGTGATTCATCTGGGATCAAATGTTATGTCATACCGAAGGAAAAGTACTCAATTTTTTGATTTCTACTAGTGCATCAGTTTCAAAACTCACAACTAACAACCTTAAACTTCGTTTTCCGACTTCATGTGCATTGCGATGCCCAATTTTTATGAGACCTCAATTGTCCATTGCGACACCCGTCTTTTTCATTGTGATGCCCAGTTTTGGTGAGATTTCAATCCATTGCGACACACTACTTTTCTTTGCGATGCCTAATTTCAGGCTTGAGCTTTGTGCGGGCATTTGTTGTTCATTAAAGTATCTTCGTCATTTTAACCTTAAAAGTGTGCTTTAGCGGTTGAAAAAAAATGGAAAAATTACGGGCCGATCCACTTTTTGAAATTTCTAATCGCAAAATGACGACGATACCCTTAATGAACCGTATGCACGCTACGGGGTTCATTATTTTTACATCGCGGTTCATCAATTTTATTGTTTTATTTTTTGCACCGCGGTTCAATAGTTTTATTGCATCGTGATTTATCGATTTTATTGCATTAATTTTGCACCACGGTTCAATAGTTTAACTGTTTAGTCTAATTGCACTGTGGTTTATCAATTTTGTTGCATTAGTTTTTGCCCCACGGTTCAATAGTTTAATTGTGTAGTCTAATTGTAACGTGATTCATCAATGTTTGTACAACGATTCATCAATTTTATTGCATTATTTTTTGCACCGTGGTTCAATAGTTTAATTGAACATACCATGTCCTCAATCTTCTTCTTCTTTCTCCTATGTTGTAAGCTTTCTTATTCCTCCTCATTCGCCTTCGTCCCTACTGTGAAAATCTTTTATCCCAACACAGTTTATTAAAGTTTCATTGCACAACAATGGTGGTTTTCGAATTCAAAGTGTGTTACCGGAACTGTTAAAGGAGACGATGGTTTATTCGAAACAATATTTTGAAAAGTGGTTTTTTACGGTTGAAAAAAAGAACAGTAAATTTTTGAGGTTAAAATTTTTGAAAAAGGGACCGATCAGAATTTTACCCAAAACAATATCATGAACTTTTTCCGGTTAACATGTCATCACAAGGGACCGGACCCAATTTCTCCCAATTAATTATTAGCAAAAACTTAAATAAGATGGTTTTAAGGATATTTTTTATAAGACGAATCATTTTTACTCAACTCATCGTATATTGGTTAGTTGAGTTGTGAGAATGTAGGACTCCATCTTCAGGGCCGGCCCTGTAAAATCGGGGGCCCAAGGCCAATTATCTCGAACGGACCTCTTCCTTTGTAGCATAATTTTTTTTTCCAATTTTTGAAAAATTAAAGAAACAAAGGTTACACATGCCATTTTTTTATTGGTAAATATTTTAAAAATATGCTGAAAAACATTTTCGGGTGTTTGACAAACACACATAAAACAATATATGAATAAATATAAAAAATATATTCTAATATTAATGTCCATATTGAACATAAAATAATGTTTAACTTTAAGTCATTTTCTTTTAATAATCCTTAATTTATCATTAATGGTGTCAAATCAATAAGGTCCATTTTTTTCAATATCACAAATACAAACAAATTTTTTTTGGTAATAATGAAAAAACGTTTTAAAAAAGAAAATTGATAATATTTGGGACGTCCCTAAATAATATAGTGGACACTTATTTTATGACGTAATGAGTATTTATTTAAATTATAATTTATAAATAATG
This sequence comes from Codonopsis lanceolata, assembly GCA_013146195.2. Taxonomy (NCBI): domain Eukaryota; kingdom Viridiplantae; phylum Streptophyta; class Magnoliopsida; order Asterales; family Campanulaceae; genus Codonopsis; species Codonopsis lanceolata. Next base: position 2,738 of record JABEVN020004340.1, on the reverse strand, counting down.
TGAACAAACTCTAATTATATTTCTAAACAATGTATTTGTTAAATAAAATATTGTGTGCTTGTAAATATGTGTAATTGTGGAAGAGGGCGAAAGGGTGCTCGAACATTTCGAAAATGAATCGTAAGTCATTTTCACGAAAAGAGCTTCATTTTCCTTTGACTTGGAAAAAGCTTTTATGTTGACTACATTTTTTCTCTGGTTACCAAACACTAGAAAATGAGGAAAACGTTTTAAAAAGTCATTTTTAGAGTGAAACAAGCGGACCCTAAGTCTTTTTAGAAATTAGAATAGGGCATTTATTTTATTTTTTTAATAATGTGTAGGGTTTTTATGAGATTTGTGGGCCTAAAAAATTGAGCATTTTTAGGGGGCCCAAGGCCATGGCCTCAATTTCCTTATGACAGGGCCGGCCTTGTCCATCTTACGAATTACGATCCGTAAGACAGTCTTACTAAAGAGCTGCTCTTAATTATGTGGCATTGGTCAAATATGGCGAAAAGACCCGGTTATTAAACATATATGGCCTTTGACAAATCAACGGACCGGTCGCTTATGAATCGACCAAATGCCCTGCGTTATATATAGTGGTCGACACTAGTCGTCAAGTGGTCGACAAGTCGACCATCACAAAATTTTGAGGAATAATATTTTTAATTACATATACTTGGTATACACCGGTATACAACTGGTATATCTTGATATACAACGGTTTATTAGATAAACCACTTGAGCGACCACTTGGCGACTCTTGGCGAGAAAAATCGTATACAATTACAATTGGCGGCGATGATATACACTAGCCGAGTGAAAGTGAAAAAACTACATAGTTCATTTCGATTGTGGTATACCAGCTATTGTCGACCAAGACCCTCTCAACGGACGACCATTGATAAACCATTTGATTTCGATTAAAGATCAGGCTCTCAATTATTCGAAACCTAACTCGTTGGTGATCATCAATTCGATCGATCCGAGTAAACCTCATTGTTTTTTCGCTTAGGGTTTTAGTGTTGTAGTTACTGATCGACCATTTTGCGACCCAACTTGTAAAACATTTGAAATGAACATAACGACTTGAAATAAACATGAATACTTGTTTATATTGAATTGTATTATGTTCATGTTCTTATTTCATGTTCAAGGCAAAAATGATTTTATTTTGTTGAATACATGATTTATCAATAAACCATGTCGTGAACCATGTACTTGGGTTTTTGTTTAAGGTTAGAAAATCATATGTTTATAACCTGATATATGAATCAACCATGTGTAATTTCATATGATCGTTGAATCAACCATAGAAGTAAACCTTGTTTTAATAGTTGTTTATTATAGTTCATTTTTTAATGTTTAATTTATATTTCTATTCGGATGGCATATATTGTTTCACGTGATAGTAAAAGTACAAATGCAAGGTTACTACAAGATGTAATTTGTTAATATTAGATGAGGTATATGAAGCATTAGATCGTGCTCATAAAACTATATTCGAAATCGCCTTTGGTAAATTGTATAGGATGAGAAAAATATTAATAAGAGCAATGTTGATTCATGTTTTGGCACTTTTTAGGATTGAGTCACCTACAAACAATAAAAATGAAATATGGTTACGTATAGGTGGTAAAATGTTAGATTTTCTTTTCGGACTACACCTTAATAACAAGGTTTAAAACACGGATTATTGGAAGATTATGTCTGAAATCCCTACTTCAATGCACTAGTAAAGAAATATATTCTGGTGAGTGGAAAAGCAATGAAGCTCGAAGATTTAAGGAAAATATTTAGAGAGGTAAGCGACATGGATGATCGTGAAGATTGGTCTTGCACTTATTTGGGAGTATGTCTTTGAGAGGTGCGTAATCTTGGTATTGATGTGGGTGTTTTGAGTATAGTCGAGAACTTGGGTTGTTCAATAAATATCCATGCAGGAACAAAGTCCTATACCCACTCAACTCACCGATGAAGATGCTGGATTCGGTGCTAAGACTTACGTATGCAACGACTTTCCGTTGGCATTACAGTAACCATTTATAAAGTGATTTTTATATTGAATGGTTAGATCATTTTTTCAATCTTATATGCTTCTAATATGTAACATTTTAAACGAGTTTGGGCATTTGAGTTGTTCGAAGGTGTTCTGGATTTATAGAATTGTATGGGCTATCAAATATCATCGATTAAGTGCCCAAAATACCAAGAATGTGCGATTGGAAGTCATTCAAAATCAAACTATGAAATCATGGAGATATTGGATAAGCCAGGGTAAATGTAGAGTTGATTAATACTTAAAGTTGTGTTATTTAATCCAAACAATATTATTTATAAACGATAGTGTCCAATATAGTTTATTAATGAGTTGGTATTTTGCTTAATTGACGGGATGAAGTGTTGTTCCAGAGACCAGCCGGCCAGAAAAACAAAAGCGTATGTTGTTGAGTATGATTGATATGTTTGGTAATGATTGGAGCACATCCTTCCATGTTGAGGTGAACATGTTGAAGATGAAGCGGCCGGTCCCCACCGCATCCTCTCCCAACAACATCCCTCTCTGTTGTGACTAGCCTGCACCAGTCACCACAACTCCATCTCAGCGCAATTTTGGTTTATTGCATAAGATGGACGGAAGATTGACCATATGGACCGGAAGATTGACCATATGGACCAGATTGACCATCTTAAGATTGAAGTGGTAAAGTATTTGACCTTTTGATTTTGAGTAATTTGTTGAGATATTAATT
>JABEVN020004339.1:0-14250 GCA_013146195.2 Codonopsis lanceolata | reverse complement strand
AAAAGCAAGAAGAGAATAATGAGGCTAAAATAAAGAAAACAATTAAAGCGGTAGTACCTGAATTTATGCCTTCCATTAATTCTCCCAAAGTCGAAGAATTAAAGCCATTACCATCCCACTTAAAATATGCATTTTAGGGAAGGTAACACTTGCCTGTTATTATAGCAAATTTATTTAACAGAAAAACAAGAAGAAAGTTTGTTAAAAGTTTTATGGACACATAGGAAGCTTAGGATGGTCCTTAGTCGACCTTAAAAGGAATTAGTCCTCTATGTGCATGCATAAAATACATTTAGAAGAAGGTAGTAAACCTTCTAGAGAAAGACAAAAAGACTTAACCCACACATGGAAGAAGTCGTTAGGAAAGAAGTTCTTAAGCTCTTAGATGCGGGTATAATTTACCCTATATCGATAGTAAATGGGTTAGTCCTGTCAAGTAGTTCCTAAGAAGTCGAATTACTTGTTAAAAATGATAAAGATGAATTAGTCCCTACAAGGACTATAACGGTTATAGAATGTGTATCGATTTTAAATTAATGCGGCAACTAGGAAAGACCACTTTCCTTTACCATTTATTGACCAAATTTTGAAAGATTAGCAGGTCATGAATATTATTGTTTTCTTGATGGTTTTTCCGGATATAATCGGATCCTCGTTGCACCTCGAAGACCAAGAGAAAACAACCTTTACATGTCCCTTTGGTACTTTTGCTTTTAGGAGAAATTGGGTTGTGTAAACCTACTTTTCAAAGATGCATGATATCTATATTTTCGATTTAGTTGAAAGATGAGAAGTTTTCATGGATGATTTTTCGCTTTCTGAAATTTTTGATCACTGTTAGAAAACCTTACATCTGTCTAAAAAGATGAAACTAATTTAACTTTAAGTTGGGAGAAAAGTCACTTCATGGTAAAACATGGAATTGTCTTAGGGCATGTTGTTTCAAATAAAGGCATTGAAGTTGACAAAGCTAAAATCGAAGTTATTTCACAACTACCCTCCCACTTCGCTTAAAGGAGTTCAAGTTTTCTTGGTCATGTTGGTTTTTATCGAAGATTTATAAAAGATTTTTCCAAAATCAGAAACCTCTATGTAATTTGTTAGCAAAAGATACATAATTTATTTTTGATAAAGAATGTTTAGAAGCTTTTAATTTATTAAAAGAAAAGTTAACTACGCCTCCAATTTTATCCTCCCGATTGGTCACTCCTTTGAAATCATGTGTGATGCACGATTTTGCAATTGGAGCCGTGTTAGGACAAAGGGTAGATAGAAAGCCTCATGTGATCCATTATGCTAGTAGAACTCTGAATGATGCTCAATTGAATTATACCACTACTGAAAAGGAATTTTTAGCAGTAGTATATGCTTTAGAAAAATTTAGATCATATTTGCTAGGGATCAAAGGTGATAATCTTTTCTCGATCATTCTCGCATTGAAATATCTGTTAAGTAAGAAGGATGCTAAACCAAGATTAATTAGATGGATGTTATTGTTACAAGAATTTGACATAACTATCAAGGATAAAAAGGAACCGAGAATGTTGTGGCCGACCACTTGTCTAGGTTAGAATTTTCACCCTTGCTTGAACGTCAATTTCTTGATGATCCTGTCCCCATAAATGACAATTTTCCTGATGAACAACTCCTTAGCATTAAAGATTCTCGACCCTTGGTATGTGATTTTGTCAACTACTATGTGTCTGATATCATTAATCCGGATTTTGATCATTACGAAAAGAAGAAATTTTTGGCGGAAACTAAAAATTACTTTTGGGAAGCTCCTCACTTATATAAGATTTGTTCTCGATTCTTTAATAAGAAGATGTATTCCTAAAAAAGACCAACAAGGTATCATGGAATTTTGCCATGGATATTCTTGTGGTGGTCATTTTAGTGGTAATAAAACTGCTCGTAAAATTTTGCAATCAGGTCTGTATTGGCCTACTGTTTTTAGAGATTGTGAATTGTTTTACAGAACATGCGATAAATGTCAAAGAACAGGTGGTATAGGAAAGAGAAACGAGATGCCCTTACATGTTAATTTAGTAGTTGAAATTTTTGATGTTTGGGGTATTGATTTTATGGGTCCCTTCCCTGTGTCCAATAATTGTGAGTATATTTTGGTAGCAGCTTGATTATGTCTCTAAATGGATAGAAGCAAGAGCAACCAAGACTAATGATGGAAAACAAGAGTCAAATTTGTAGAAGATTTATTTGCTAGATATGGAGTCCCTAAGGCCATAATAAGTGACCAAGGAACTCATTTTACCAATAAGTTGTTAAATAATGTTCTTAGAAAGCACGGTGTAACTCACAAGTTAGCTACACCTTATCATCCACAAACATCCGGACAAGTAGAAGTAAGCAATAGGCAAATAAAAGCAGTGTTAGAAAAGACTGTTAGCCTAATCAAAGATTGGGAATCTAAACTCAAGGATGCTTTATGGGCATACCGAATCGCTTTTAAGACACCCATAGAATGAGTCCATATAGAATGGTATATGGCAAAGCTTGCCATTTACCGCTTGAAATTGAGCATAAAGCCTATTGGGCAATTAAAGAATTGAACTTAGATCTAACATTGGCCGGAGAAGAAAGACTGTTTCAGTTAAATGAGTTAGAAGAACATAGACTTAATTCGTATGAGAATGCGAAGACTTACAAAGAAAAGACCAAAAAGTATCATGACATGGGATTAGCCAACAAAATGCTTCATCCAGGTATGAAAGTATTATTGTTTAACTCTAGGTTAAGGTTATTCCTGTGAAAGTTAAAATCTAAATGGTCCGGTCCTTTTAGAATAGTACTAATTTATCCTCACGGGTCTGTTGATATACAAAACCCCAAAAATAATGAAGTGTTTAAAGTGAATGGACACCGACTCAAGCCATATTTTGAGCCAATGTCGCTTGAACGAACAATTGAATTAATCCGCTTGGCCGACAATGAACCACCAAGAGATTAGGCTTGCGCTTGGTCGAGCCAAAGACGTTAAACAAAGGCGCTAAGTGGGAGGCAACCCACTATTTTGAAAGTTATTTGTTATTTAGTTAGTTTAAATATGTTTTTCTCCGTTAAATTTTATTTTTGGACATTTAATTTTTAATTAAATATGCCAAAATTTAAGTTTGGGGGAGAAAAACATCTTAGTGTTGTATTTATATGTTACTAATAATTTTTAGTTTAGAATTTTGTTTAGATTTTTCATACAGAAATATCCAAGACATAACGGAAGTTAACTAAGGCTAAACCGCAAACCGTTGAAAAACCGAAAAGAAAACAAAGTGGAAGTTTTCGCCCACCTTGGACGCAGTGAAGGACCTTGCGACCGCAAGGTCCCCAGAATGCGAATCTCGTGCGCAAAGTGTCGACATGGGGAATGAATCGGGTAGAATCAAAAATCCGCTTTGATCGACCACCTTGCGGACGTTGGTGTGGCGCACTTGCACCGCAAGGTCCCCTTATTTAAGGCCGCCGGGTTTTCTTCTTCAGAAATCACAAAAACTCTCTCCTCTCTCTCAAGCAGTAGCAGCAGCAGCCTAAAATCTTCCAAATTCCGACAGATCGTCCATAATTCCGGCATCAAAGTCAAGATCTCTCTTCTCCCTCCTCAAACTCTTCATCTCCCTCATCCACTCATCCACCATTGCACTTCCAAGTTGAAGTTTTGAAGTAGGAGAAGGAGAAGAGAACCACCATTGTTGCCGTCAAAAGATCAAGCTCCACTCCGGCTGCATTAACTCGATTAAGGCTGCAAACAAGTAACCCTAACACCCTATTTAATTTCATACGTAAAATATTTGCATGCTAGGGTGTTAGATAGTTTTAACGTAGATATATTTTTGCATGCTTTAGATTAAATTTTTATTTTTAAAATTTTAAAACACAATTTTAATTGTTAAACTTTTAGTTTTAAAAATTTTTTATCAAACAAAATGTTTAGAAAGCGTAGAAATATCGGCTCTTCATCCTCCTCGCCCCCAGAGGAAGAACAAAATTTTGACATCACCCGCTTCGTGTCCTACGAAGCATCAGAGAGGTACACCGACAAACTCTCCAAGTCCTTGGTGCCCGAAAGGGGATTCAAGGCTGAAGACTTTGGTCTCCGTCCTGTTCTGATGGCTCGTAGGTGGGGACGTTTGTTAGATTCTCCGCTAAGGACGCCGTAGTCCCCTATTGTCCGAATTCTACGCCAATGGCAACATTGGCATGGATGGCGGTGTGCTAGATACTGTTAATGTTAGGAATATAATAGTTGATTTTTCGCCCAAAGCATTAACATGTATTTCGGCACCTCCAACTTTGCGGTTGGTGCCGATAACTATAGTACACACCTCCACCCCCGTATCCCTGTCGAGGTGGTGAATGCTGTCATTGCTCTCCCTGGTGTGGAGTGGTCCTATAACTGTAACCCACCTTATGGACCACGCACTGAGAGAGTCCTTCCAAGACACCGCCAAGCCCGTATAAATTTGTTTGTGGACGCCTCATGCCCTCAAGTCACCAAAACACGGTGAATTGGGAGAGGGCCGTCTTGACCTACACCATCATGATCGGTGGGTCCATTGATGTTGGCCGCTTGATCAACGGCCAAATCAAGACCCTTATTAGAGGTAGGACGAACGCGGGGTTCGGTTCGCGCTCCGCATTTGATCATTACCGACTTGTGTAGGGGCAAACGTGAGAATGCCCAAACACGCCGAGAGGTCAAGGCCGGGTCCTGGCCATTTAGGCCATTTTGTTTGAGCACCACCAAGAATGAGAGTGAGGGTTCCTCAAGAGGAGGAACCCGAAGAAGAGGAAGAGGACCCGCCTGTTGGGATCTCCAACAGTTGGAGGAAGCCTGTCCTCCAAACCGATATGGTGAGTCGCCAGCTGGCACAAATGCGTCACTCAAATTTTTTTCTACTTGTTAACACCGTGGGACATAATGTCTCAAATTATTATGGGCTCCCACCAGTGCACGATCCCGAAGTTTTGTCCTCATTCGTTATCTCCGCCCGACTCACCATGAGTCGAGGCCCAAGTTCCGTCCTCGTTAGGTGGACCCGCTACGCCCTTTTATATTTGTCCTACCCCATCAATCCTCTCATATGTTCCTCTATTTTGAGGACAAAATAGAACTTAAGTTTGGGGGGATTTAAAATTTAAGTCTTAGCAGGTCCTAGCCTAACGAGGAATGGAGTTGGGCTATGTCGTTAGGGTGTAAGAAATTTTTTTTATTTGATGACCATTTAACTCTTCACCCTATTTATCATGTTTTTATTTTTTATTATTTTCGGAGTTGTTGGCATGACCAGAATACTATAATAGGAAGGACCTTTAGGGTCCTAACAAGTGTGTCATCGTCATCATCTCCCAATTTCTTTAAAAAAAAATTTAATTCAAAATATTCATCCTCGAGTTTAGGTGTGGTAATGCTAGTCGTAGTCCATGAGGAGATTAGTGCAATGAACCGCATAGTTAGTCCATAGATCCCCCCGAATTTACTTAATTTTGCGAAACTTTTACTTTTCTCCAAATTCTTCATGCACTCACACCAGTCATAACTATGGATTGATTAGAATAGTTTTATAAAGTTTATAACACCTATTTCACTTCAACAAGATATGCACAAGAATATGATGCATAGCCATTCGAACATGATTGTTGCATTAAATTGTAACTTAGGGTCAATTGCATGCTAGTTAGATCCCTTGGATTTTTCTCATTTATATATCTCAAGCACACTTTCGAACCGTGTTTGCATGTTAGTCTCAATTGTCCCTACCATCTGTCTTAGCGAATGCTTATGTGAAATCCAGTGATGCTAAACACTCAACCCAATTCCCATAGTTGATATGATATTTTGTGTTGTCTTACTTGCTTTAAATACTATGTGAGCATTTGGCATTAAGAAATGATTTAGGCCATCTTTGGATCGTTAGAGCCTAAATATTCCCTGACCTATACTAAAATATATCCCTAGTGTTCCTTTGAGCCTAATGAAAAAGAATGGAGTGTGCTAAGCACACTATTTAAACCCCCATTCGCCATCGTTTCTATTACCCACATTAACTTAACCCTAAAAGCCTATACACTTTTAGCCTACCCTTTGAGAGAGTAGGATTGGGTGAGAAATTGATTGAGAGAGTAGATTGGGTGAGAAACTTCTTTTCGATTCTAGGCTATTTTTCAAGGCTTCTTCTTTGACCACTTCTTTTTAGGCTTCTTCTTTCCGTCGCTATTTTTTCGAAAAAAAATAAAAAAAAGCTTCTTCTTTCCGTCGTCGAAAAAAAATCATGTCGATGTCGACTAAAAAATGAAACGGAAAGAAGAGGATAAACAAAGATTCAAATGAAAGCATAGCTTTCAAGAGAAAATATGTTAGAAAAATTTCCGATTAGAATGATGATATTTTTAGAAGGATATATTGCCCAAAACAAGTTTGGAGGGAAGAAAAGTGAAAAGTAACACAAAGCACCCCTCCACTTGTGGTCTTTGCAGGTCCTAGCCTAAATAGGGAAAACTTCCTTTTGCTTGGAAGTATGAGGGATAAAGGGTAGTCTTACTCTCTCACTTTGAATTCCAATTCCTTTCCTTCATATCCCCCAACACCTTGGCCTTACATTACAAGCTTATAAAGTCCTAATGATCTTCTTGCCAATGCTTATGTTGTTTTTACTGTCAAGTGAGTAACATGAAATTGATCACACACTTCATAATCATTATTATTCACCCTAAAGCTCACTGTGTTAGCATAATCTTAGCTATTACAAGTCATTGGGATAGAGAGCATTGTATACATACATAGAAGTGCATGGGATGGATGTAAATCTTTTGAATCCTTGGGACCTTTTTCTGTGATAACCACTGTTTTGGATGGTAGATCTCATACTTCTTAATGCATGATTTTCTATTAAACTGTGATTTTCATATGAATGTGGTGTTTAGCTCAATAAAACTGCTTTTAGTTAAGATATTCTTTAAGACCGGTGATCACACACACGGAGAAATTAAAAGTAGTAGCGGATTAAGAAAAGACTAGTTGGTTTTATATGACTAAGCCTGCATATATGTGGTGAGCACCAAACTGAGATTACATGCATGCCATACACTTATAACTTGAGATGAAGCCAAAAAGATTTTATGTTTTATTTTTATGTGTAATTTTATTCGCTTTTGTATTTATTTGTTTTGTATTTATCTATAGTCGAGTCACTCGAAAGAGTCTCCTTGAGTTTGTGGGTTTATAGAGGAGTGTAAATAGTGTCACCCTCACAAAAAGATTTTAATTTTTGTTATTTATATGCTTTTGTATTTATAAGTTTATTAGTTTACTCGTGAGCGAGCAAAGTTCAAGTTTGGGGGTATTTGATCGATGTATTTTATACGTCGATTTTATATACTTCTATGACTTAAATTATGCTATTTCACGAGTCTTTTGAGTACTAATATATGTTTTCGGTGAGTTTTGTAAGTTTCAGGATTATTGTGAAAATACGCGAAACTCCAGGGTTTTAAGTGCAAATTACCAAGAAAGAAAAATTGAAGAAAAATAAAGAAATTGACACCTTGACGCAAGGTGCCTCGCACCTGCGACCGCAAGGTAGGCGATAGGCCCCCGGTCGCCAATCAAAGAATCAAAAGCCACACATCGAGACCTTTGACGCAAGGTATCCAAAGACTCGCGACCGCAAGGTAGGCGAGAATCGCGACCTTTTCGGATTTTCACACATCATTCGATCCAATCACAACTCCCGAGTATATATAGAAGTCAGATGCCGAGCCTAAGCATAAGGAGGACGGCTGGAAGCTCTCTTTACATAGATTTTAGGTAGTTTTAGATTGTATAACATAGTTAGGTTTTGTAATTTCAAGTATTGAAGATCAAATCATGTCTCCCATCATCTCCATGTGCTGTTCATCGTCTATGATGAACTAAATCATCCCTAATCTAGGAGGTGGGAGGTAACTTGTATCGAATTTATGTTTTGATTCATATATATATGTCTATTCAATGCTTGTTGATTGTGTTGTTTATCAACCCCTATATTATTTTGCTTTGAACAAATGAATGTAATCGCAAATAATAAAGGCTTAGAGGTGCGGATAACTGCATGACCAAGTGCATATGTCGTAATCGGCTCACCAACACAATAAATTGGACCTATCGAAGCACGAGAGTGATAAGTTAGGACCAGGTTCTTACATGATCTAGGTGACAGATAGATCATAAATCTAGGTGACAGCAACTAGATTACGGTTCTGTGCTTAGGATATGGAATGGGTGAATTTTTGCGGGGATGGAGGCTGAACCAATTGTTCAACGCACCATATCTATTTTTAGTGAACGAACCCAAGACATTGAATGACATTATTATGAATTGAACATAAAGGAGATATAAGTGAAACCCGTAATCCTAGATTTCCACTCACCATAAGATCTTCATATCATTATTACTATCTAATTAGTTAAACATCTATAACTAGTAGATTAGAGTAGAATTAAACATAAAAACCCCCCTTAGGTTAATAATTTGCTATCTATAATCGCACTGTTCGTGATCACTTGTCTCTGTGGGTTCGACCCTTGCTTCCGAGTCTATTCTATAATAGTCTTGTACACTTGCAAGGAAATAGATAAATAAAACAATCGATCAATTAGCAACATTTTATGAGCTTTAGAAAGCTCCAGAAAAATCTAGGTACAGAAATAAGTTTTTCAAGAAAATCCATGGGATGGAGAGAAGAAAAATTGGATCTTGAATATATTTTTTTCCTGGGTCATTTGTACTCATAGAAAAGAAAAGAACATAAGGAAGGATTTGAGAACTAGACATGAGATGTACCTAAAGTGACAGTCATATTCAGATCGAGGTAGATGTTCTTCAGAATGTGCCTTTTGGAATCTGAGCTGATATGTCTGTGGTTGATGTTGCCTAAAGAATAGATTTCTTTTGCAATAGCTTATGAGATCTTTGATTCATATTTCTTAGAAATTGATTTCAAATAATTCTTTGAAATGTAGGTCAAGTTCCCAGAAACTAAATATCATATAATAGAGCGATCAATCAAAGTTTCATGATGTAGAATTTTTGACTCTTAACCTTTTTCATAAGAATAGATAAGAATCATTCAAAATTCTTTCACTTGTAAAGTTGTAGAATTTTTAACTAAGAAATCTTCTCTCGAGAGGGTGTTGGATTGATTATAATCGTTAGCCTTATGTCAAGAGAATTTGAATCTGAGATCCTTTTAAGTGAAGCATCAATCTGAGTGTCATACATCTGAGGGGATACTATTCATAGTGCTAATTGATATATATATTTGTCATGTGAATAATTTTCCCATAATCATCATGGTAATTGACTATTTCAGGAGATTTTTGAAAACTAAATAATTTTTCAGAATAAATAAGTTTTTCAAAAATTTATCTCAAATGAAATCATTGTCAAAAGTTTTGAAGATAAAACGAATTTTTCTTTTGACATGCATTTGGGGCGAACAATCGAGGATCAAGCTCTCAGGTGGTTAAACCTGGCATATAGAGAGAGCTTGGCTCTGATACCAATTGTTGGTCCACAATATTGCTCATATAAGCTAGATGGGGGGTGAATAGCCTATGTTGCCAATTAAAACTTTTTCTTTCTTTTTATATATATAAAGCATAGGTTTTAACGACAAAAGCAGTTAACACATTGAGCATGTTTGCTGATAATATGCAACAGCAAATTTGCTCTCAGAAGGGTTATGAACTCTGCTGGTGTACTACTAATAAATCAAAAGCCTATTAGAATGTGTTTAAGCAACGAAAATAGTAAGGTTTAGATTCAGAGAAGTCTTAAGTGGTTGTACACGAATATATGATCAGAACAACAACACACTTAATCCTTCTTCCAAATGCAGTTTTACGAAATCATTAGAGAATAGTTTTTCAAAGAATAAGCCAATTTATAAAAGCTCATAGAGAGGTAAAGACTGAAAGATAAATTACTTGAAAGAACATCTGAATTTATTTAAAGATAAATTACAGATTATATCATCCTAGACTCTCTATGTAAGGTTTCTGTCCTTGTCCCTTCAAGTCTTAATCTTTACTTAATTATTCATAGACGAATTCTTAAGTAAAGAGGACAATATGAGACGAGAATGAGAGACTGATATGAGAAGACAATTTTCAAGATCGTTCAGATAAAGCTTATCTGAACAAATGAGTGCAGAGCAGTCGACCTTCTATGATGATTGATTATTGTACAATCAATAGTATTTGTAATGGAATACAAATATGAAGATATGAATGCAATATAAATAGACAGTTCTTCATCTTCCTCAGGTAACATCTGAAATCTATCAACCAAGATGTCTATCTTTGTCTATAGAAGTTTCTGATCTCTTTTTTTCTTCAACACTTTTCTTTTAAGCAATCCACAAAGAGTGTTTTGCTAAGGTCTGGGTATGCTTGCTGTAATCTTGTTCTTGATGAAGAACTTCCTGTTGCATTTTTTTTTGTTCTTGATATTCTTTTTTTTTTTGTTCTTGATATTCTTTTGTCTTTTATGAAGAAAGGGAAGAAGTTATTTTTATAGACCGGAGAGAGATGATCGTTGAAATCTATTGATATATATTTGTATCCGTTGAGTGATTTGTCTTGAGAACTGATGGATAAAAATGTGGTTTGATAGATCTTTATCTGTTGGATAAAAGACTTCATTCTCTAGATCTTCGAACTCATACCATGCCAGGCTTTATGATAAGTCGCTCAAGGATAAGTCTGATTCATTGATGCACTGTCATGTGGTCTGTCCGATACAATAGATTCTTTTGATTTTTCAGATCCACGTTAGAGATAGAGAGAGAATCTTGCAGTATCAGGGACGTCAGGCTTCATAGGATTTGAATGACCTTGAGGCTTGAACATTTTTTGTCTTGTCTTGATCTACTGCAATTTTGCCTCTTTGTAGCACGTACAGATCCAAGTCTGCTGGTGAGATGTTCAATCCAGAGGAGCAAGTCTTCTGCAAGAGGGGACTACTAGTTATTGAGTTACAGTATGAACATTCAAACCATGGCAAGTCTGCTGGTGGCAAGTCTTCAAGGTATTCTGCGGTGCACATAATAAGTCTGCTGGTGACGAATCTTCAAGGTATCCTTTGGTGCACATGACAGGTCTGCTGGTGACGAGTCTTTTTAGAGAACCTTTGACACTGCAGCAAGTCTGCTGGTGCTTAGTGCATATGAATTGCTAGTCTGTTAGTCATCATTAAAAAGGTAGGACTAGATTAGGACAACCTAACCTAAGACCTTCGTGTTGTCAAACAAGTTTCTATACTAACCGATACGCATACCTTTTAGCCACTTGTTATGACACACGGTAATGGGGACAGTCAAATCAAAATATTCAGAATATGCAAGGTGATAAGTTATTTATCAAGAAGCCTATTCCAACAGTAACTATGCTCGCTAGACAAGTAGCGGGGGTCGATGCCACGTGAGAGACACATGAGCAAAGCACATGCTTGGTACAAGAACACGCCCGCCGTCTCAAATAAATGACTAGATAAATAATGGGTAGAGGTTTGTGCTCGGTAATATAAATGAGCAGAATAAGCGGACAGTCCCCCACTTTATTTGTTGGGGGCCAAGTGGCTTGCGAGCATAAGATATCTCCTTAATGAGCTTGCTGAACCTCATCAGGGAGATTTGTAACAGTCATCTGGATGTGTGGGCTAGTTGCGTAAAAACCTCCCGCACATTCCAGACATGGCCTAATTAATGCCCTGGAGTTATGGCGGGGCAATTAATGCCCTTACTTTGTAATTGAGGTCGTGGGCTATATAAACCCCTCAACAAAAATAGGGAAGAGGTACATTGAAAAATACCTAGCCTAAACTCTGTCAAATTGCTTACTCTATAGTGTGTTGTACTAATTCTCACACTGGAATGCCTTTTTAGGGAAAACCCCTGCCTTAACTCGAAGTATTTCCCATTGTCTTGACAGGTTTGAGGCTTAGATCACATAAAGCCCATATATCCTATTACATTGGAAGCCTAAGAACTATAGTATACCATTTTGGATACATCATAAGGATAAAATGATATACGTAACTTTCAAAAAGAAAATATCATAAATTCGATAACTATCTTGGAACGATCTACAAAGAAAAGAATGACTCTCTTGTTAGAAACATAGTATTATTCAATCCGAACATAAATGTGTGTCAATTTTTATTTAAGTTTACTAATTTTACCTTTAACACATATCATGTCTCACTATAAATATCTAATTTTGTATTCATAGACTAAGTATTAAAATCATTTACTTCTAAAATGTTTAAAAATCAATTTTTTTAATTCTAGTAAAATACTGGAATAAACGATAGATAGGGACGGAGTTAATAAGTACTTCATCTGTTTCAGACAAAAATTCTACTATACTATTTTGAGATGTTTCACTTTAAGAGTCTATTTTTAAAAAAAATCATACAATTTCTAAAACATCTCATTTTTACCTTTTACTTGTGTTGTAAGCACATTGACATGGTCGGCTTTGCTTAAGGATCAATGAGTCCCGGGCCTTGGATCAGTAAAATTGTTCGATTTTTAAGGGTACGATATCTATGAATATACTATAAAATGAAAAATGCATTATTTCATCAAAAAATCTCAAATTGCCAAATGACCCCATTTCTTTAGTCTTTCACAGTACTGTCTTTCTTTTCTTTCATAACAAAAGTCATTTTAAATTTACATTATTAAACTTGTACAACCATAATAAGCCCTTGTTTGCACGACATTCTCTTCCCTGCTTCCTTATCCGGTATTTCTATTGCACCACTAGACTGACCAGGCGAATGATTCTCCGTCTACGCCACACCCATTTTACTACAATGGCCGTTAAGTTTTTCTTTTTTTTTTCCTTTTCATATTTTATCTAATATCTTGCAACTTTTTCCAAATTCTTGTTGATTTATGTCTGTAAATGTGTTAACCCCTTGATTCAAGAATGAAGTGTTGTGTTTATAATCTTTTACGTATTTTTCTTTGGTGCTTCAAACTATAGAACAAATTATGTTATACACCGGATGAGCCCTTGTGAGAACCCCGTTTCGAACCATCCCTTCGCATGAGATGCAAGTGGTTTCAAAACTGTGAGTGCCCTGTTTTTCGATCTCTCCCCCGCTATAGAGAAGCGGGTGGTTTTAAAACCTTCCAAGAGCATGGAATACACCCGGCCTTAATTGTACACTACAAAAAAACAGGGCAACTGAAACAGATTTTTCTGTTGCAATTCAGGAAAATCAGTTTCAAATTGATGTTTGCAACGGAAAATGTCCGTAACAAAGTCCATAGCAATAAGCCTCGTCCCCAAAATTGTGCAACCACTCTTCGGTTGCAAAAACCTTGCAACGGAAAAAAGTAGTTGTAGTTTCGATTGCGATGTGTTTCCTAGGACATTTTTATATCCGTTGCAAACAACAACCGATTTATTTCGTTTCTAATTTGCAACCGGTTTTTTTCTGCTTTCAAATTTGTTACACATATAACTAAACTAGCAACCGAATTTTTCGCTTTTAGTAGGCAACCTAATTTGCAACCGGTTTTTCTCTGCTTCAAATTTGTTACACATAGAACCGAACTAGCAACCGAATTTTTCGCTTCAAGTAGGCAACCTAATTTGCAACATGTGTTTTTGCTCGCTTCAAATTTGTTACACATAGAACTAAAGTAGCAACCGAATTTTTTCGCTTCAAGTATGCAACCTAATTTGCAACCGATTTTTTCTGTTTCAAATTTGTTACACATGGAACTAAACTAGCAACTCGAATTTTTTCGTTTCAAGTATGCAACCTAATGTTTCGTTGCAAAAGTCCGTTGTTGGTTTGTAACTAAATTTTTTAAAAAGAAAAAACTTGCAACGAAAAATTCTCAAGGTGTATATTATTTTGAAAATAAAATATTACAAATATTATATATATAAATATTTATCAATTGTACCGATTGGACATTTCATTTAAATTATCTTAAATCAAACAATTAAAGTCAACAAAGCTTCAAACATTATGCTCAAAATGAATTGGCAAACCGTCATACTAAACTGCCGCACTGTTAAACTACATAGAATTGTCAAGTTGTCATACTTTTAAACTAAATAGGAGCTCAGGATCCATGCTCGAGCCTCTTAAGTCCTCGAATTACGCATCTTTGGAATCGCAATCGGAAATCTTTTTTTCATTTGTTCAAATTTCACCTCATATTTGGAATTCA
>JABEVN020004338.1:0-14251 GCA_013146195.2 Codonopsis lanceolata | reverse complement strand
GCTAACCTCCACCTGGGTGAGCGATAACTCGCCGGAATGCGATAACAACTCTTTTGTTGACCTCTGAACCCATCTCTTCTGTTCTACCCAAGCACCTTTATAGATCACTCATCCTTCTTGTTCACCGAGAAAATGAAAGCTTTGAAGATTCTATCTCTTCTGAACAGATTTTGGTGAATCTCCTCTCAACCTACTCCGGAATTCTTAAGGGAAGAATCCTCTAGAAGTGATCTTCCTCCAACTGTTATTGAAGCAAAAGATCATCCCATTTCTCAAATCATTGGTGATCTAAACTCAGAGTTCGCATTTGAGATATAAAGTTCAAGAAGAAACTATGTTTGCTTATGCATTTGTATCTGAACTCGAACCAAAGAAGATTGATGAAGCTATCAAAGATCATAATGATTGAAGCTATGCAAGAAGAGCTGAACCAGCTTTGAAAGATGTAAAGTGTGGAGCTTAGTTCAAAGACCGACCGATCATCCACCATCGGCATCAAGTGGGTTTTCGAAATAAAGAGATGAAGATGGAAATGTCACCGTAAACAAAGCTAGATGCACATACCGACAAAGAAGGAATTGACTTTGATGAAACTTTTGCTCCTCGTTGCTAGACTAGAAGCAATCGACTTTTTCTAGCTTATGCCTCGCTCATGGATTTCAAAGTGTATCGATGGATGTAAAGAGTGCCTTTCTGAATGGTGATCTTCAAGAAACTCAGATACGTGAACGCCCTCCGTGATTTATCATTTCGCATAAACCGATCACATCTACCGACTCAAGAAAGCTCTCTGGCTTAAAGCAAGCTCCTAGAGCTTGGTATGAAACTCTATCCAAGTTCTTAATAGAACAAGGATTCGTGAGAGGAAGGATAGACACTACTTTATTCATCCTCAAGCACAAAGGCCATTCTCTTCCGGTACAAATCTATGTGGATCTATATCATCTTTGGATCCACTAACCAAAGCCTGTGTAAAAGATTCGAGAAGTCGATGCAAAGCAAGTTCGAGATGAGCATGATGGGTGAACTTACCTATTTTCTAGATCGCAGATACAACAGACTTCGATGGAATCTTCATCACCAAACCAAATATGCAAAGGAACTAATCAAGAAGTTTGGTCTTGATTCAACCAAAGGATTCGAACTCCAATGTCTACCGACCGCCATCTTGACAAAGATGAAAAGGGAAAGCAAGAGAACATGACCAAGTACCGAGGAATCATAGGTTCTCTCTCTACCTTACCGCTAGTAGACCGACATTATGTTTGCCTTTGTCGCTTGTGTTTGTGCTAGATTTCGTGCATCCAAAGGAGTCACATTTGCTTGTCGCCAAACGTATCATCGATATGTCTCAAAACAACAAATCTAGGCATCGTATTCCAAATCCAATAACTTCAATCTAGTAGGATACTCAGATGCAGATTATGCACCGCAGTGAGCGTAAGAAGCACCAAGGGACTTGTCAATTCCTTGAAATAGACTTGTCTCATGGTCTTGCAAGAAACAAGGATCCGTTGCAAACTCAACCACGTAAGTA
This sequence comes from Codonopsis lanceolata, assembly GCA_013146195.2. Classification (NCBI taxonomy): domain Eukaryota; kingdom Viridiplantae; phylum Streptophyta; class Magnoliopsida; order Asterales; family Campanulaceae; genus Codonopsis; species Codonopsis lanceolata. The sequence continues at coordinate 12,714 of JABEVN020004338.1, read as the reverse complement.
ATACATTGTCTGTTGTTCTCAACTCCTATGGATGAAGCAACAACTAGTGGACTACAACATCAAGATCGCAACCGCGCCTAATCATGTGTGACAACACATCGCCTATTTTCGCCTCAAAAATCCAAAGTGATGCACTCCAAGACAAAGCACATTGATATTCGTTATCACTTCCTCAAAGATCATGTGGAAAAGGTAACATCGCTTGGAATATGTTCCAACCGAGCATCAATTGGCGTACATTCTCACAAAACCACCGGATGCCACCGTGTTTGCTTATTTAAGGAGAAATCTTGGTATGATTGATCCTACTGCTTAATTTCAACATTTTGTTAATGTTTCTTTCATACCGGTAGACCTAGCTTTAAGACTAATCGAAAGACGTAAGTTCTTCTTTACCGGAAGACTTAAAGGTTAGTACTCTTACTTAATCTATTTTTTTTGATAAAGAGGTTTCTAAAGCAATAAAGGGGGTCAAGGATAAAATTTGGTACTTAAGAAAATATCTTAAGTTCCCGCTTTTTCAAAACTGATATTTTCTCGCCTTTAAATAGTCCTTGAACCGTCATTTGCCAAACTTTACGAAACCCTTTGACAAAATATTTCTCTCTCTATTCATACTCTCTCTCTCTGTGTAACTACTTTCTGCAAATTCAAGTACTTCTTGTTTCTTCTTCTCATCATCAACAATGGTACGCTCCTCTCTACTATACTCGAAACTTACTACGCATCGCTCGCATTTCATTTTCATAACCTAAAATTGTTTTGGAATTCAAACGGTCATTTTTCGAGTTTATACAGTGATTCGCCATTGTTGTTCCTACAAACTTGAATACTAACAGTCGTTTTTGTATTTTCTTCGTTTATTCTTATGAAAACTTATATTTTACCTTTCTCGGGTGTGGATACTCTAAACATCCTAGGGTTTCAAGTCTTTGGTTCAAAAATTCCAATAATTTTAGAAAACCTTGAAATTCCTACTTGTTTAGTTGTCAAGATGAAAAACCCTAATTTTTATTTTGCTTTTCTTTCAGGCAAGATCCTCAAAATCGAAGCGAGACAGCGGAAAGGGTTTGAACCCGGAAACTGACATTCCTCCCAGTACGGATGTCAACCTTCCAGATACCCCACCTTTCCTCGCCTCATGACATTATTGTCGCCCGGACCAAGCTATATATTCCAGAATGTTCATTGACCTTCACCAATCAACTCTATAGCCGCTGGCCAAAGCTTGCAAGGATATGGACGCCTCTGGGATTCTACCCCTCTTCTGCCTCAATGACAAAAATTACAAAGATCTTTCCTCGCGTAAGAATTCTATCAAAGAATGATGCTCATGAACAAGACCGCTCTTCGAGGATGGATTCGAGGCCGTCCCATCTCCGTTACCGCTAAATCAATCTCCACTATCATCGGAGTGCATTACAGTGGAGCTATTGCAGCAACTACGGCTGAGGCTTTTCATGCCTGGGAAGCCATGACGGGAGTAGACACCCTCAGGGAGCCACAAGGGAAAATGCTCTGTAATTTATTCCCTCTTGACGCTCATCGCACCACCACCTTATAGACAAGGGGCTCCTATTCAAGAGTGGAGCACATGACATGTTTACGGCCCCAAAGAATCAACCCGACCCGGTCGTATTCCTTCAACTCTCCTCAACTGGGACTCATTATCTTCAATGAGTTAAAGCAAGTGGGTGGAGAAAGCTAAGAACAACCTCCACTTGCAAACGCCTTCGTCAGCCGATAAATGCCCTTTTAAGGGATGACGCAAATGTCAACTCTTCTTTGAAAGAAGATGAGTTGTTCACAGTGGCCAAGGAGAAGCAACTCACAGCCTCGCTTTTCAGTAAGTATACTGAATACGAGAACAAGCGACGGCTGCAGAAAGGTCTACCGCCAGTCTCTCTGGACAAAGTGGCCAAGCCTGCACCTATCTTGGTCACCCGCTTCAACATGGAAGCACATGAAGCGGCTAGCAGGACCTACAAAAAGGCCTCTGCAAAATTTGACGATCAAGTGGCCGCGGACCTCCATCAAAAGGCCAAAGACTTGGCTGATGAGGCAGAGCAGCTGCTAAGGTCCAAGATGGCAGCCAAGGGCAAAGCAAAGAAGACAAGGTCGGAAAGCAACTCCAAGAGAGAGCAGGCCAAGTGGATCAGAAAGGAGATGAAGGAAGGCCAAAAGAAGAAGACTCCAGGCCAATCCAGCCATTCTTCACCTCCTCCTGCCCACGCCTAGCCATCCTCACAGCCTCCTATCCAAACCACTCAAACATCACCCTCTCCTGCACCAACTCCTAAACCCAAACGAAGAAGACTTCGTAAAACCTTTGACGACCAACCACCGGCAGACACTCCTGCCACTACCGATGAAGCAGTTGAGTCTCCTACTCAGCCGCTACGAAAGAAAAGGAGAACTGCCGGTAACAAACCATCTACCGCCAGCCAACCAACTACCGACGCCCCACCAACTACCTCTACCGACGCCCAACCATCTACCGATTCCCAACCCTTACCTGTTAACCGTTCATCTATACCTGTCAACCCTTCATCTATTCCTATCAACCCTTCACCACCTCCGGAGGAGTCTATCCCTCAGGAGGAGCCTCAAATTCAGGAGGAGCCAGCCAGAACCCCCACTCCTCCTCCACCTTCCCCCTTCAACTATTCACCTGACCCATCTACCCCTTCCTCACCACCCCAATCCCAACCAACCTCTTCAACCACACCACAGCCAACTCAAATCCCTACCACCCAGCCATTAGACTCTGCTGCCGCCAAGTTCCTTTTTGAACTTTCGTCAGTGGCAGACCTATTTACCCCTACCCATCAACCTCCTCAACCTTCTCAACCTCTCCTTAGAAAACCAAAATCCCTCTTCTACCCTGCCCCTTCCTTCTGGTTTTCTACCGACCCTTACGAATCATCTCATATCAGTGACAACTCGGACACTGACATTGAGATTGATTCCCCTCCCACACCACCTCCCCCTCCACCCATTACCATATCTTCCTCCACCAGCACCATACCAACCCAAGACTCATCTTCTTCCGTCTCCATCACTCCTCCACTCCAACAGACCATACGGCCTACAAACTCTACCTCTGCCGGCACCATTCATATTGGCCAGGCAACTACTTCCCATCAGCCAGCCAATGATGAAATTTTGTCCCGGTGGATGCCATCTACCAGCGGCTAAGAGCTGCTACAAGCATAACTACCGCTACGAAATAGCCATTCGCATCCAAAGCCAATGACCGCACTGCCTCCCTTCTACGACAATTCCAAGAGGATGTCTGGACTCGATTTGGACAGATACGACACGACTTCACAAATGTCAAGATCAACATTGAAGCTCAACGAGATGAGTGTGTCCGTATCTGCTCCTCACTTTTCTACGAGTTATTCCATGCCATCACTCTCCATCTCGGCCACTGCCGCTCGTCCTTGAACTCAACAACCTTGCTCACAACTCGCTCACGACGCGGCGCCATGAATGCCAACCGTGATCGTGATCCGCCATCACGGAGGAGAAGCAAATGAGGTCTATCAACAGAATGCTGATGGAAGAGAACAGGCGTCTTCGTGAAGAATTTGACTACCGTTCTCGTTCCACCAGACCTCCGACTGATTCAGATGACGAATACGAACGAAGATTGGAAGAGCTAGAGCGAGAGCGAGGAGAAAAAGAGGCTGCAGACAAAGGCAAAGGGAAAAGACCTTGGTAGTTTATGTATCTTTTCTTCCCTTTCCTTTGTATTTATCTTATTTTTGAAAACTCTGTTGAATGTAAACATCTTGTTTATAAATACAGATGATTACTTGCTTTTACAAAAATTATCTTGTTTAAATTCTTGTTGCTTTATTTCATATATGTTTAGAATTTAAACAATCAGTTTAAATTTATTTGAACTGCTGCTAATCTGTGTGCTATTCTATGATTTTATCTTTCTTGTTTGCACTTAGATTAGTCCCTTACATTTGAGGTGTTATTCTGTTTAATAGAGACATGTCTTCAGTTACTTAATATATAAAATTTCTCAGACATGTTATTATCTATCAAATAGTCTGTTTTAAAACCCTCATTTGTAGTAATGATGACCAGATATAAATAGGAGGAGATTGTTGATTCTTATGTTAAATTTATATCTCGACATTACATTAGTTTTATACTTGCTGGCTAATCGGTTGCGTATCGATTAGCGTGGCAACTGTGTATAGAACTTTGCCTTGTATAGTTTTTGTAGGACTTTTCAGGTTCAGCGGAAGACCTCTTCACAGCTTCACCGGAAGACCTGCTCAAAGCTTAAGATCGGTAGACCTCGTGTCCACCTACTCTTGCACGACGTGTCCTATCCAGCAAAGATTGATTGGATTAATTCAAACTTATCCCAACATCGTTATTTGAATTAATCCTAGACATTCCCTGACATGTCAAGCCGCCGAAAGCAACTTTCCGAAAAGCAGGAAGACTTTTCGTCCTGAACAGTGAAAGCAGGAAAAGCAGACTGTCCCCTACTTTCTGCTACAACTCTCAGATCTGACACCTAAATAGCCCACCTTTTTGAAGATCTCAGAAATCATTACCTGCTCTAGATATCTGTGAAAGACGAAAATCCTTGACTGACAGCCCCATGCATTTAATGCATTGATGAAAAGAGCTGTTGAAGTCTTCGTCTCCTCCAACGGATCCATTGAAGTGCACCTGCTATAAATGCTACCATTGAAGACTAGAACAACAGAACTGTACAAATCAATCGAACACTTAAAGGATTGCTCTGAAACTTCATAACTCCAAGTCCTTCAGCTCAGTGCATTCAATAGATCCTCAACAGATCTAGAAGTTCTCGTCAACAACAAGAAGCTGCTAATCAACACTTATTGTTTTAATCTTCTTGTTGTTAACTTCCATTAACTATACTTCTGCACAAATTAAATATCCTGTATTTACAAATATTTAATTCCCTAGACCCCAAACACAAGTCAATATTTTGTACACGATCCATTAGGGATATTCTTTGTAATTGATCTAAGTGGAAAACATAGTGCACTATTTAAATCCAAGGTTGACTGCCTTGGTAGTGGACGTAGCACTCATTATAGTGTGAACCATCCCAAAATACTTGTGTTATTTCTTACTGTTTGTCTGATACTTGAACTGCTTAGTTTCATTGTTTATATTTATCCATTTACAGCAGAACTTAAGTAAACTGTAAAAGGTCTACCGGTAGTCCTTATCGGCAGACCTGGAACAACTTTCTTGAAGGTCTTCCGCTACTTGATTCTTTTCGATAGAATTACAAGTAACTTTCAAAGAATTTACTTAAAAGTTTTAAGTGTATAATAAGCTATTCAACGCCCCCCTCTTCTAGCTTATTATTGTGCCCATTGGGACCCACAACCTTTCCTTATAAATCCGGGGCTGTGTACCCCTTAAAGGAAAGTTTCCCACACAGCCAAAATGCATGGACTGTATTGCCTCCTCAGGAACTCAGCCTTCAACAGAGAACAAAACCTTTCCCTATCAATCCGGGGCTGTGTACCCCTTAAAGGAAAGTTTCCAAACATCATACAAATGCACTTTTAAAAAGGAAAAAACCTTCCTTTCCTTTACCTTTGTCGTGTCCATGCAGCAAATTGCTGCTGATGTTGCTTTGCTGTTGCTTGCTGCTTTACGCTATTCGTTGTTGCACTTTGCTGGGGATTTTTCTTTTTGTTACTGTTCCGGCCTTAGCTGGAAAATCTTTTCCCCTGTCCCGCTTTGTTTTCGGCTTTAGCTGGAAAATTTTTCTTGATGCCGCTGCCTTTTTCTTTATTGATCCTTCTAACCTTGGTCAGAAGCTTCTTTTCTTACTGCAACATTTCTTGATATCAGCTGAAATCATCTTTTCTTTGTTGTTGTTTTTCTTTTTTTGCTTGATTTTCTAGCTTCAGTTGAAAATTTCTTCTTCTGCCGCCGCATTTTTCCTTGTTGCATGTACCTGAAAATTTTTCCTTTCTTGTACATGCATTTTCCCCTCTCCCGATTTTTTTGTTTTTTGATTTTTTGTTTTTTTTTTTTGCTTTTTGTCTTTTTTATTCTGCATGCCTGCCACTATTCTTTATTTGCATGCTTATTACCTCTTCTTTTTTTCTCTTTTTTTTCTTTTTTTTTGTTTGTTTGTTTTTGTTTTTTTTTTGTCCGCCTGGAAATACTTCTGATCTGCTAGATTTTGGCACTGTTTGTTACTTTTTGAAGTATCCCTGACTCTATTAATGATGCATATGCATGTCCTATTTATGTCTAAATGATGCAATTAAGTAATGATGCATGAAATTTATGTAATTTATTCTTATGATGCATGATTAAACTAGTGGTCACTATTTGACCTTATTATGCATGATTTATACTATAAATGCAAATGGGGCTAAATGATACATGCTTATGCTGCAGGGACATAGTGAATGCCATAAGAATATTTATTTTCATGATTGGTGGCATTTTATTTTCTTTTTAGCGCATCCCTAATGCAGCTTATTGGATAATAAATGCACATGATGAATGCATGTACTACTTTATTTAATGTAAATGTGATGCCTAAAAATTATAAGATGCTTATTAACATGATGCATGAGTATTTTCTTATTTTATCATGCATGCAGTAATGCAAAATGTAGTATATATCTTTAAAATGCAAAATGTATTTTTATAATGCCTATAATGCAAAAACATTTATCTACATAAAAAATGTTTTGTTTTTTGTTTTTTTGTTTTTTTTTTGTTTTGTTGTTTTGTTGTTTTTTTTGTTTTTGTTTTTGTTTTTGTTTTTGTTTTTGTTTTTGTTTTTTTTTGAAACCCTGTACAAATATTTACAATGCAATATAATTTATATGATGCAAAATAAATAAACACATGCAGACTCAAGACACACGCACAAAGTAAAGCTATACCGACCTAACGGGTAATGGCACTCTGTATTTCCAAAATGGATTTTAAAGGAAAATACCTTCGGGTTCGAATAGGCTTCCCCTTTTTTTCTTTTTTCTCTTTTTTTATTTTTTTTCGAGTATATGTGGGGAAAGGAAAAGGCAGTCACTTCCTGTTCTTGGCCATATAATTGTTGCAGGGCTATACTTGGCATAATGCTATTTTCATAATCCCTGCATTTTTCTTCATAATCAGACAGGGCAGCAGTGAATGGTCGGAATCCAAGTCGTCTGACTGTTTCAGGACAATGGCAACGCAGATGATGAATAGGGCGAGGATACTTCTGGTGTTTCTCATCCTGATGAGACCGAGCCTTTTCTGTGCCTTGCGTAAGAAGTATATGGACCGGCGGACGCCGCAGCGATGGATCGCCCGGCTTAAGCTGCAAATGAAGGATAGTTTTGGGGGAAACAAAAGGGGTAGAGGCAATAATAGATATGTACATGCAATTAATGTATAACCTAAATTTCTTTAGCAATTATTCCTAAGTTGCACCTTAGGACCTGTAATATTACATTTTAGTGTTTTATTGTGAGCTTTTGTCGTGGTTTTTCTTTTCTTCTGTCAGTCGAGCCCTCTTGTGTGCTGAAGACTGGGGGTAGGATGCCGAGGTTTCAAAGCGTACCTTCCCTCTCCTTATTCTCCTTATTTAATAATAAATTTTTTTGTATTTTGTATTTTGTATTTTTTTTGTGCTCTAATTTTTGCCTAGGCCGCCCTTTCGGGTTTTCAGCCTAGCGAGCCTTTATTTTTTTTTTCTAATTTTTTTTATATGCCCTAACTTTTTCCTAGGCCGCCCTTTCGGGTTTTCAACCTAGCGGGATGGAGAGGGAAGCACTTGTCGGATAGGGTGGTTCGAGTATGATACCTTTTAAGCTCATTGAGATTGGAGGCTGAACAAGGTCTTCTTTTTCCTGGCTTGTGGGGAGTACGGCATCTCCTGACCGGATCCTTTTGACAATATACGGCACATCGTGGAAGAGAGGGGTAGCAGCCTTTGATAAGTAGCCCCAGCATATTTTAGTCCAGACGGCATGACATGATGGCAGTAGGTCCCCCAAGGGGTGGTGAATGGGGTCTTTTCTTGGTCTCCTGCTGCCTTTGATTTGACTATAGCCCAGCATGCCGTTGATAAAAAAAAAACTGTTGGGCTTGGGAATGATCACTATATTGGACAGCCAGATCGGGTATTTTTCTTTCTCTTTTTTTTTTACCTTTTTTTTTTACCCGAATGAAGTTGACGTGCGGCTGTTTCATGCTTTCTTCTCTTTTTTTTTCAACATGTAGTGACCATCTGGCTTGATGCGGTGGAGCTTTTGTCTGATTGGCTAAGCATTCTGACATGTGGGGATCCGGTGTTTGACTACGACTGGGTCTACCCCTGACACATCTTCATAGAACCAGGTAAGCATGTCCACGAACTTTTTGAAGGGATCCATGGGTGGTGTTCTTTTGGAGCCTTGCATGTAGTTGCAGATTCTGACTTCTTTTGATTTCCTTGTCCAACCCCAGATTGATAGTGGGTCAGTCTTCAGTTGCTGTTGATGATGTTGTCCCTGGCTCTACTGACTTTACAAGCTCAAGCAAATAATTTTTTTTTATCTTTTGGGTCCTATTAAATGACTCATCATTATAATTATTTGATGCGTATTTTAATGCAGGTGCAACTAAGAAATAAGTAAAGACCTTTAGATTACTATTAAAAGCAAGCCGTACAGGGTTTATTACATTATTGAGGACCTGGGGTTTGAGATCCTCAATTTTAGGGAGCGGATTGGTAGATGACCAAATCCGTAAGGCTAGGGAAAGGAATAGGGTAATATATCCGAAGTAGTCCACCAGATCTGCGGGCGTCAAAAGTGGGCCGGTCGTAGTATACTAGTTCTGCAGAGGTTTATTAGAAGTAGACCCAAACTTAGCAGGGAGCTTCTCGTGATCAGTACCTCTGCCTATCATGCCCAGGAAGCTGTCATCGACCTCAATCATGTTGATTTGAGGTAGAGGGTTATTGATTATATTTGGTCTGGGAGTGGGCTTTTCAATAACCTTATCATCTATAAGATCCTGAATAGTGTTTTTGAGCTGATAACATTTATCGGTGTGGTGACCACTGCAACGATGATATTCACAGTACTGGGCATGATTCCGTGTCCCCGGGGGTCCAGTGGCTTATAATTTTCCATAGTCTTTAACACTCCTTGCCATTAGCCCCCGCAGATTAGCTGCATCGAGGCTTGCAGCTCATCATAATGACGGTTCTCGATTTCTCTCAAATTTGCTGGCCATTATTCCTCCGAAGTCCAGATGGCAACAGTTAAGGCTAGAGGGGGGGGTGAATAGCCTTTACAAACTTTTGAGGATTGATTTGAAAATCATGAAATATTGGCAGCGGAAAACTTGATCTTGTCAGTCAACTGAAGAGTTTGTCAGTTAGCTGACACTTTTGAAGTTCCTTAAGCTGAAGTGAGTTGGTCAGTTGACTGACACAACAGTTTTTCAAAACGAATTTATTTTGATGTTTGATCACTAAATATAGAGAAGAAATTCGAACACAAGTTAACTAAACAAGTAAGCAAACAAGTGTTGTTAACTGGCTGACACTTAATCAGTTTAATAACTTATTAAGTGTTAGGTCAGTTAGCAGGATATACGAAATAGCCGACAATTCGCTTGAAGTGGTTCACGATAAACCGCTACGCCCACTACCAAGTTGGTCGACTTGGATTTTGAAGTGCACTAATTTTATTAAAAATCTAATTGATCTCTAATGGATCGAGTACAACAAAAGACCGGTGTTTGGGAGAATGATTGAGAAACAATCAAACTCGTGAGACAAACCGACCGAAGTTCGAAATAATTTGAAATGAAGTACTCGTTGTTTTGCCTAAACAATAACTAGAAAGAAATTTTCAAAGGCGAGTATCTAGCTAAAGTTTTTCAAGACGAAGACTGAGAGTTTGTAAGTGGAAAGTTTCTTGACTTGAAAATTTCTTCAGATTCGTTGTCTTCACCAATGCTTCCAATGGGTATATATAGATAGTCTTTGCGAGCAACCCGTTAGGAACACATTTGAATTTTGAAAATGTGTTATGACAGATGCAAGATCACAAAGGATCTTGTGAGATATTATTTGGCAGGACATCTATCACAAACACAAAGTAGGAAAGAGTTAGTACTAGAGTATGTTTAAACAAATAAGGAAAGATAAACTCATTCAATAGCAGCGTATGGATCAGCTGAGAAAGTTGGCTGACAATAATATTCAATGACCAATTATAAGTTACTTGTCCCGGCCGACAATCAAGTGAAATGTTTTTAAGCAAATCCTTTAAATTTAAAGATTCAACAATCTCCTCCTATTTGCTTAAAACCATTCACTTGAAAGCAGAAAGCCAAGAATTTTAAAGTTCCTGCAAAATTTTGTTAGTACCACAATGTAGTAACTGAAATCATAAGAGTAATGCCCAATGTGAGGTACAACTAAAACGAGAGTTTAACGGAGTTTGTTTAAAGTAAAGAGAGATGAAATGTTCCAAAGATCGATGTGGATCCTTCAGCTTGTTTTGGATCGCTTCAAGCGATGGACCACCGACTTCATTCTCGGTTCATTCTGTGCCGCAGCCACTGGCCGCAACTTGTTTCTCCTTCATTTTCTTGAATTCTTTCCCTTCACTTAATTGCTTGAGTTGCTTGTGGCTCAACTTGAGCATCGCTTACCTTCTTTTTCACCACCATGTTCTTCAAAGATGTCGCTTGAAGTCACCGGGCGATCGGGCATTAGCTTCGCCTTTTCCCTAAGAATCGGTGCCATTTGGCCACCGTAGCATCAACTCTTGCTTCGCTCTTCTCCTCCCGAATGGTTTCAAGCATAAGCGACTTCAAGATTGAAAGCACGATTTGACCATTCTTGTTGATAGAGCAAGAGAGTCCGCCGGCCATCCATATGAGCTTCACGAGGAGCACCAAAGAAGCGGCAATGGCAACTTGCACCCTCGGTGGTAATGATCCGGGTGAGGTTTGGGAGCAGAAGCAACTTGTTGCCGAATGGTGGAAAGTCGACGTGTATGACGAGTGAGGGCCGACTGACTTCATATGCAAGTGATGAGCATAGAGAAGGTCGAGCTTAGGCGCGATGACAGAGACATGGAACGAAGAGGTAGAGGTCAAGCGGGTGGTTGAGCCGGCTGAGGTGCATCGGAGAATAATCGATGGGTATGAATATCAAGATCCTCGTGGTCGTGGGGAAGAAAACATCCATGGGGTAGGTGGGATTTGGGCTTCGGAGTGCTCGTGTTCGTGAAGGGGTAGGCATGTCTTGGGAAAGACTATTTTAGTGCCGGTGGATGTAGCAAGGCTTTTGAAATTATTTTCGCTGAAGTCGAGCTTCCTACCTTGGCTAACCGAGAGGGAGATAGAAGAGACTAGATCGCCCTCGAAATGGATTTAGAAGAGTCGGGAAGATGAGTCCATTGCGCCTCGGTCCAGAGTTGTCGAGAGAGGGAACCATGATCATCTACTTGGAAAGGTTCTGGATCGATGGGTTGGCTCAAGACGTAAACGAGCGGACCATGCAGTAGGTGTGGGATGTGTGAAGAGATAGGTCGTGCGTAATAAACAATGGTGAGGCTTGGTTTGGGTGAGTAGGAAGGTCACTTGGGGGAAGAGGAAGAGAAGCAACCTGCAAATGTCGGTCACCGAGGATATAAGAATGGCAATTGAAACCACAGTAACCGACACAGCTGGGAAGAGAGGCGGGGAATAGTGGCGATCAAGGGAGGAATGGATGATATAGTGACATGAGGCCCGATGGAGGAATGGCTAAAGTTTCGGGAGCAGAGGTGGCTGACACTGAGGTGGTGAGTGGAGGCATGGTGACAGAGAGATTGAACAAGTAGGAGTGACTGATGCTGGTGAGATGGAGGGTAGGGTGGCGGACATGGTTTGAGACAGGTGAGGGCCCGACACTTCTGGAGTTGAGGAAAGAGGAACGAAGGTGGCAGAGTTGGGGCTGATATTGGTAAAGTGGGGAGAGCAAGCGATGTGGTTGGAATGGAAGATGAGGCATCAATGGCTGGAGTGAAAGGATGGAAGAGGTTGCAAGTGGAAGTGGAAGCAGCAATTGAGATGTGTAAGAATGGTGGTGGCCGACACTACAAATGGAACAAATTGAGGGGTGGAGTAAGAAATAGTGGAATTGACTGAATTATGGGGCCGGGCCGACTAGACATAGCATCCGAAAGTCCGGTCCATGGAAGCTCCTCCGGCACGAGGCCATCCGTCTGCGTAACTCAATATAGGCTAAATTAGCAGATTCATCGCATCTTGAACATACTTATTGGCCTGATCCAGCTAATCTCTTATCGCTCAACCGAGGGTTGTTCCTCATTTGGTTGTCTCGCCCTCGCAACGCAGTCCGCCAACGAGGAAAGGATCATTTGAGGGAGAGTCGAAGATTGTGGACTTTTGTCTAAATGGTCCAAAGCCAAGTAAACCATTCATCTTGAACAAATCTATCATTAGAGAGATAGAATCTGCTCCAAAGCAGTAGGAAGAGGGTCAAAGTACTTACCGTAGTTTGCTACCAAGTCTTCGAATTGCCTGAGCAAGTGCAGATACAAGACATATGGTCTCCTTTCAAGTTATGGTCTATATACTTTATCGGGTTGATGGGGCTTGTCGATTTCTTCTCCTCATGAAAAGAGAGGAGAAACCAACAAAGTATGGTAGGATCGACGGAAAGACCCTATT
>JABEVN020004337.1:0-14264 GCA_013146195.2 Codonopsis lanceolata | reverse complement strand
TGTGTGAAGGCTCATGTTGCACCGGCCAGGCCAGGTAATAACCATCATGTGGCATACATATGCCTTTTTACATTACTATTTTTAACGTTCTGAATGGTAGGGTGCAAGTGGGACAATTGGTAAAATGGGTGTATGACGAAAGGACACTTCGTATGTTGGAGCATTTTGAGATTTGGTAGATACTTCATGATGCTAATCATATTTTGACATAAATTGAACTTCAAAAAGAGGAAAGCTTAAAAGGTTGACATTTTCTTGGAATGGATACTTCAAAATGACTATGCTCAGCTTTCTTAATTTTAAAAATTTCTAAAGTGTTATTCCCAGTTAAATTTATAAATTACTCTCCAATATTAATGCAAAACATTTTTTTAAAAGGAACCAATAGTTGTTTCTTAACGTATATCTCACCGAACACAGTCGACATCACAATACCTAAAGTCATTCCAAAAAACCATAAATCACTCTGTCTACTTTGTAATACCTTTTTTTTTCTTTTTCTCCTAAGAGGGGCGTGGGAAGGGATCGAACCTGAGACCTCACACATTGTGAAATCTCATCTCTACCACTGAGCCACCCCCTTAGGGGCCCACTTCTCTCAACACCCCCCTATCTACTTTGTAATACCTAAAGTCATTCCAAGGAAAATTTAGAGTCCTTGTATTTTTTGGGAATATACACCACATAGAGCCACAAGGTTGTGAAGGGTGGATGTAGGTTTGATATCCAAACAACGTTAAAATATTGAAGTCAATTGCTCTAACTCTTAAACTCATTATTCAATTATGCTCTTATGTTTATTGTATTTATTGGGTCATTCATACACAAGACAATATCATATCTTTTCTTAAGATACCATCTCTGATTTAAAACATTTTCGTTGTGCACAACTCTTACTTTACACACTTAAGTGTTCGATAATCTTAATTGTTCTCGAAATTTCTTTAAGAGTTGATTAAAGTCGGTGAGAACTCTGTTAGATCAATTGTACTCTCACAATTTAAAACAACAAATAGGGACATCACAATTGGTATACCAAGTGAAAATCTAACCCCTCAACTCGTATCAAAGCATTAGGAACGTAAGGAGTGTTATAGAAAGGCACCCCTTCATTGCTCTTTTACAATTTTATTTTAATTGTTACGTTAGAATAATTGTTACTTCCTCCGTCCCAAAATTATTGTCTTGTTTTCCTTTTTTTCTTTTCAAAAATTATTGTTTTGTTTGAAACTTTCTTTTTTATGACAACACTTTTACCACTTTACCCTTACTTTTTCATTCAACTTTAATTATGGACCACATATGGCTTTAAAGGAAACTATACTCCAAATCAATATTAATCATCAAGTCAATTTTTCTATAATCAGTGTGCCGGGTCAAACATGACAGTAATATTGGGACATATGGAGTATATATTTACAATATTATCACTTGCAGAATGATGAAAGTACAAAGCATTATCCAGATGTAGTGCATTTTTTCACATAAAAATTACATATATTTTTTTAACAATATTCTACACATTTAAATTTAAATATTTTAATAATTATAGAATTTAATTTTAAAAAGGAATAATATATATTTTGGTCCCTAGACATTTACAAAAAGATTAATTTGGTCTTCGGGTTTTAAAACATATTCATGTGGTCGCTTAATTCGTTTTTTGGATCAATTTTTTCCCCTTCCCACCGTTACCGTTACATTTTTCGTCCACTTTTTTACAATATGGCTAAATTACCCTTACTAACAAGTTTCTTATGGCCGACCTTTTAAGAAGTGCAAAATAGAAGGGTTACTTGTCATTTCAATAATTTAAAAAGAAAAGATTCTCAAATTATTTTACAATGTATCTATTCATTTTCCTCTAGATATTCCCCATTTATGAGAAATTAGTCCAAAAAATCTCAAAAATAGTCAAAATTTTGAGGAATTGTCAAGTCTATTTTCTTATCTTATTTCTTGAAATTTATTGTATTTTACGGTTTGATTGCTTGTTTCTTGAACTCGGTTTGGATTTTCTTAATTTTTTGATCTGGGTTTATGAGAATTTTTGAACTGCAAGTTTCGGCAACTACAACCTCCATAAGCTCCGGCAACTGCAACCTCCATCACTTTCTTTCCACCTAATTGATTTCCTCCGCAACCGCCAGTGTTTCCACGACTGAGTCACAACTCTCTTCCGCCCCATCACTCACCATCCAAGTCAAGAGCTTCCTCGGCCTCTCTCATGGCGTCGCCACGGCCAACCCAACTAACCTTAACCACCTCCTTCTCTCCAATTTTCTCACCTTCGTCAAAGCATTCCGCTTCCAATATGTCCTCCATGATTTCCTCGGATATGACATCTTCAACGTCGACGGCTCCCGCTGGTCCTTCCAACTTAAGATCGCCAGCCACGAACTCACCACCGTCGAATCAAACTTGAATTACCAAGAAGGCTTTGTATAGAAAAGAGCCTTATATAAGGCCTCTATGGCTGCATTATCAAAGAAGGTGTTGTATCCTACCCAACCTTCTATTAAAAAAAGAAAAAGAGATGTGGGAGCCATACCTTGTTGGATGAATATAATTTAAAATAGGGAGATAGACAATATAATAATTTGTGCTTTCAGTGGGGCACAAATTATTTAACACTTTAGGGTTCGACATTTGACATCTCTCTCGTAAAATCACCAATCACCTCCACCGGAGGCATTCACCATCACCGTTCACAATCCTTTTGACACTATCACCATCGACATTTGGCACCACTCTTGTAAATTAACTATGTTCAAGTGGATTTGAAGGAATACAAAAGGGATTAAGCTAGGCTAATGGACAAGAAAATCTAATTGATTTTAGAAAGGAAAGCCGAAACTTTATTGCTTCAGCATCGTCTTCCTTCCAACAAACAAATTTTACTGTCTGATTTTATTATTACTCCCAATTTCTTAGAGATTTCTGCATAGCAAATTTAGAAATTGTTTAGAGAATTAAATTGTATGTATCCAATTTAGTGTCTATATAAACATGCACACGAAAATATAAATAAACAAATAAAACAGTATGTCATTGTTTAGACAGCTACAAAGAAAAGATGAGAGAGAGAGAGAGAGAGAGAGAGAAACTTACAACATATATATAATCACATGTTGTGAAGAGAAAAATGTCATATGTTAATGACTGACGTACTCGATGATTAAATTCACTTTTTTTTTACAACTTAATTATTTATTTTAATTATATATTTAGTGCATCACATTAGCACAAAATTTGTGTACACTTTGAGTAAATTCGAGACTTTCCTAGTAGTGTCTGGCAAGCGCTCTGACATGATGAGCCGATTTGTATAGCTTTCGAAATTAGATATTTTATTTTGTTTCTTTTTGGTTTTTCAATTTCGATGTATTTGTTTAGAGGTTAGACTCCTATGTCCCCACTGTTTTTGGGTATGGCATTGTTCCCCTCGTATTTCTTGTTTGATATCAATAAAACTTATTACCATAGTTGATCCATAACCCTTCATCAATTTATTTTCTACATCCCTCGGAAGGACCAAGTAAGCCTATTACCAAATATATTCTCCATGGTGATAATTATGATGTATGGGATAAAGCAATTGCTAATGGAATAGAAGGGAAAAATGAACAAGGTTTTATTATTGGTGAGATAAAGAAACCCACTAATGAACTAATAAACAATGACAGGACTTTGTTGCTTGGAGGGCTTATAATTGTAAAACTTGCGGTTGGATGTTTAACTCCATCGATGTTTCTATTTAACCTAGTGTTGCCAGACACAAAATTGCTCTCGATATGTGGGTTGATCTTAAGGAACATTGTGCTCTTATTAATGGACCCCGAATTAACCAATTAAAAGTTGAGTATCATACTCTCCATCAAAAAGGCATGAGTGTGGTGACCTATTATAATAGGTTCAAAGCTCTTTGGGATGAATTAAATGCACCGAGGATGTGACCTGTGGCTGTATGTGTCATGTATGTGTCCTCTAAAATTCGGGAATGTGTTGAGAGAGAAAGACATATTATTTCCTTATGGGGTTGGAAGATGAGCAATTTGGCCATATACGTACTCAAATTTTGGGTATGGAACCGTTCCCTGTCCTCGACAAGGTTTTTTCTATGGTCTCATAGGAGGAACGACACAAACATATTATACATTGTCATGATGATAAGGTGGATGCATTAAGCTTTGCGGTGCAATCTACTTCTCTTACCGCTGCACCGCCTCAATTTGCACTACTCGATTTGCACCTCTTGCTCCATCGAACCCATCTCCTCTTACTTGTACCTTTTGTGACAAATCGGGTCATGACTTTAAACATTGCTTCCAAAGGGTTGGTTTTCCACAAGGCAACAATTGAGGTCGTGCCAGAGGACGAGGTCGTGGGCAAGGGGGAGGTCGCGAACAAGCATCTACTACCTTGAACCTGCAGTCCAAGCTGCCAATTCTTCGACATCAGTACCCTATTCGACATCTAATTGACAACTCATCAGCATATGAGAAGTGGACTTGTAAGATGGTCTTTGATGATGTTTGGTTAATTGATAGTGGAGCTAGCATCCCACCATATGACAGGAACTTTAGAATACTTGTATGATATTTCCGATGTGCCACTCCAACCTGTGAATTTTCCCCATGGGGCGCAAACTTCAGCTATCCGTTTGATTCAGAATGTTTTATAAGTTCCATATTTTAAATGGGGTTAGTGATTCTTCTTGTATTATGATTTTTAGTGACAAATTGTGCATTGTTTAAGACCGCAATTCGAGGACGCCGATTGGAATGGGGGAGCTTAGGAATGGGGTGTATTACTCTAAGCCAGTGACACAACAAATTCGAGTTCATGCCACTACAACAGATACCGCTTTGCTTCTTCATCAAAGACTTGGACATCCTTCTAGTCAAATTATGTCTTTCTGTGATGTTTGTTATCGGGCTAAACAAACGCATATTGTTTTTCTGTTAATGATAATAAAAATTCTGAATTATTTGGTTTAATTCACTATGACTTGTGGGGGCCATACACACAAACTTCTTTTACTGGTTCTCATCATTTTCTTACTATTGTTGACCACAATTCTCGTGTTGTATGGGTATATTTGTTGAAGGACAAAACTAAGGCACCAGATTGTATGCGTAGCTTTTTGGCTATGGTGAAAACGCAGTTTGGCAGAGATGTGTGAAAATGGTACGTTCTGATAATGGAACGGAGTTCCTCCCATTACTACAATTCTTTGATGATCAAGGGGTGTTATTTCAGTCTTCATGTGTAGCTACTGATGCGAGAGAAATCCCTTGAATCTTTAAGCTGCCCCAATGAATTAACAACCCTAAGGCTGTCCGAAATTCCTTGCCAAAACAGCCCCATGATCGATGTATTTTATACGTCGATTTTATATACTTCTAAGACTTAAATTATACTATTTCACGAGGCTTTTGGTTACTAATATATGTTTTTGGTGAGTTTTGTAAGTTTCAGGGTTAATTGTGAAAATACGCGAAACTCCAGGGTTTTAAGTGCAAATTTCAAGAAGGGACAAAAAGGAAAATTGAAGAAACAATGAAAGCTGCACAATCTGGACACCTTGCGGACGCAAGGTGCCTCAGACCTTGCGACCGCAAGGTAGGCAGTACGGGTAGAAAAGGGCTCAAGTCAAGATTTCCAAGGCCGAACACACTGGAGACCTTGCGGACGCAAGGTACCCAGCACCTTGCGACCGCAAGGTGGTCAGAATGCGTCAAAGTCGGATTTTCACACAGTCATTCGATCCAATTACAACTCCCGAGTATATATAGAAGCCAGAGGCCGAGCCAAAGAAAAAGGGGAGGACGGCTGGAAGCTCTCTTTTCATAGTTTTTAGGTAGTTTTAGATTGTATAACATAGTTAGATCCTGTAATTCCAAGTATTGAAGATCAAATCATGTATCCGATCATCTCCATGTGCTGTTCATTGTCTATGATGAACTAAATCATCCATAATCTAGGAGGTGGGAGGTAACTTGTATCGAATTTATGTTTTGATTCTTATATATATGTCTATTCAATGCTTGTTGATTGTGTTGTTTATCAACCCCTATATTATTTTGCTTTGAACAAATGAATGTAATCGCAAATAATAAAGGCTTAGAGGTGCGGATAACTGCATGACCAAGTGCATATGTCGTACACTGGCTCACCAACACAATAAATTGGACCTATCGATGCACGAGAGTGATAAGTTAGGACCAGGTTCTTACATGATCTAGGTGACAGATAGATCATAAATCTAGGTGACAGCTAGATTGACAGTTCCTGTGCTTAGGATATAAAATGGATGAATTTTGCGGGGATGGAGGCAGAACCAATTGTTCAACAGACTATATCTATTTTTAGTAAACGAACCCAAGACATTGAATGACATTAATATGAATTGAACATAAAGGAGATATAAGTGAAACCCAAAATCCTAGATTGCCAGCCACCATAAGATCTTCATATCTATTATTACCGTCTAATTAGTTAAACGTCTATAACTAGTAGTTTAGAGTAGAATTAAACATAAAAACCCCCCTTAGGTTAATAATTTGCTATCAATAATTGCACTGTTCGTGATCACTTGTCTCTATGGGTTCGACCCTTGCTTCCAATACTATTCTATAATAGTCTTGTTCACTTGCAAGGAAAAAGATTAAATAAAACATCGATCAAGTTTTTGGTGCCGTTGCCGGGGACAAGCTAGTTCACGTAGTTAGTTTGTTGGTAGCGTAGTTTTTAATTTAATTTAGTTTTTAGTTTAATTTTCAGTTTTCATAAAAATAAAAATACAAAAAGATTTTATTTTATTCTTAATAGTTAGTTGCTTTTAAATTGCTTTAAATTATTTTTATGCACGGTCGTAGATCTTTAAATCCTAAATTGGTAGACTTAAATCAAGATATAAATATTGTTAGAAGATATCAAGAAGTTTTTGAAAATCTAGCTTTCGAGCCTGATAATCAAGACCACTTGAATCAAGAGGATCCTCTGGTTGATCCTACAATGGAAGAAAATAACAATAATCGTAATCCTGAAAACCTAGTTGACCTAGTCAATAGGAATCAAAGAGAAGAAGAGCATGCAAGAAGAAATATGGAAGTAGTGGTAAATCAAAGAACTATTAATGACTTTAGTAGACCTTCATTAAATGTTGTGACATCATGTCTAGTCTTGCAAATTTTGAGTTAAAAGGACATTATTTTAATGTCATACCATCTTTTCATGGGATGCCCCATGAAGATCCTGTCAGTTTCTTAAGAGAATATGAATACATGATGAGTACTTTTCCTTTAGGAGGGTTGACTGAAGATCAAATCAAAATGAAATATTTTCCCAGTGCATTAAAAGAATTGGCAAAGAGATGGTTTATGAACCTAACACCAAATAGTGTTTATACTTGGGCACAATTATATGATTTGTTTATGAGTAAATTTTACAAACATGCATCTCTTACAGAGTATAGAAACAAATCATGTCATTCCAAAATGAACCAGGTGAAACATTCCATGAGTCATGGGATAGATTTAAAAATCTGCTATTATGGGTCCCTCATCATAATTTGGCTCAACATGTGTTAGTCCTCAATTTTATCAAGGTTTTTCGCCAAGGCTTACAAACTATGGTTGATAGTGCAGCTGGTGGTTCTATTAATAGAATGATACCAGAGGCACTAGAAGAATTATTTGAGATGCTAAGTATTAATTCCCAACAGAAAAGTGCTAGAGGTAATGTGAGAACCCAAACCCATTACTTGTTTTATACCTTTATAACATGCTTGTTTCATGCCTTAACATGTTAGATACTTCTATTTGTCCACGTCGTGCTCACATTAGAGTATTACGTGCCTAGTTGCTTGAATACCTTCTATGCATTGCTTGCCTTGCCGTTGTGCTTTGAGTGTTTTCCCTAGCATGTTTAGCACTCAACCAAGACTTGTTAGAGTTCTATTGTCTTTCATAGATGACCTAGAACGTCCACCTTGATCATAGTAAGCTTGGTTGGAAGTTTAGAAACTTTCTTGCTTTGTTTTGGCCTTAGCGATTTCCCTCGTCTCCCGTATTGCTTGTATTTCGTCGTGCGATGTGTTCATTGAATTCCCGGCCTTGTATTCAAGTCATAACCATGTTTAAACAAGCCTTTTCCATGCCCAAGTTATCTTAGTTTTATTGACGTTTGATTCGGGTTTGATTCGTCAACCAATCGTCGCATGATTCGAGCCTTGTCCTACCTTGTTCCGGGTGTTGTTCGGGTGTGTTTCTGACTTGTTTTGAGTTGTGTTAGACCCTAGAATGGTTGCCCATAAGTTTGGGACCATTTAGGACATGTTTAAGTCAAGTTTTGGAGGTCCAGAAGCCCAGGCGCCCGCATGGCTCGAGTGAGGCGCCCGCCCCAAGTGCTGAGAGCAATTGAAAGTTGGAGTTGGCCCCAGAGGTTGAGGCGCCCGCCTCAACATGATTTCTGCTACGGGAATTTTTCCCCCTGTTCTGCTATGCCCGACTTTTGACACTTAAAACCCCTTCCTAATTGACCCTAAACCAGCCTATTAGACACTAATTGAGTGGGATTAAGCCTAACCTAAATCAACCTCCACTTGACAAGTGGATTTGGAAGCCCTCTCCTTGTGCCAAGTGGATTTCCACCCATTTCATGCAAGATATAAAAGCTCCTCTTTGTTGATCAAACTTAAACCTTCAAAATTCAGATCATCTTCTTCTCTCTCTTGCCATGTCTTGTGTGTGTAGAGAAAAGGTGAGACTAGTGTGTGTTTCTTCCATGGATTGAGCTCCCGACCTTCGTTTGCCAAACCGAGACCACCGAAGTGAAGCTATCGTCGAGGAGCACGTTTCCATCCGAATAGTTTGTGCTCATTTCCATCTTTTTCTTGGGTGTAAGGTAAGCTATCGATTCCCCTTAGGATGTATGATAGAAATGCCATGTCCCCCTCTTCTTGTAATTCCCATGCTCCTACCATGCCCATGCCATGATTGTTGATGAATTGGTCTTTTGAGATTTTGAATAATATGTTCATCTTGTTAATTTGGTCCTATGCCTAGAATAAAATGTGTTCTATGCCCCCTTAGGAACAACTATTGTTCTTGGACTAATAGATTTTGACAACTTTTAGAGACTATGATTTCTAGGGTTTCATATGCCATGAATTGTTCATCCTATTGAATTGGGTCCTATGCTTAGAATGAATTGTGTTCTATGTCCTCCTATGAATAATTAATGTTCTTGGACCATTGCATTTTAATAACCTTTGAAATAATGATTCTAAGGTCCCCTTGAATTTGAATTATTGATAATTCTTGACTATGGTTGTTAAGAGGATTAATGACCTAGTCTACCGTATACGAGAACTTAGAAAAGGGTTTAAGATGCATATAGCATATAAACTCTATTGGATGAATTGTTAGAGACGACTCAACGGAGTCAAGTTTAGCGAGCCATTGAACAATACCGGCTCACCGATCAATCCCTACGACGTTCTAAACACGTTTCCCTAAGAATAATAATTCTAGACTCTTGAACTCGGATTGATTACCTTGCTTGATCTTGAATGTCATATTATAGAATGCCTAATTGACATGTGAGTCCGCTCTTGTCGAACTCAATCCTACTTGGTTATTGATGAGAATAATTTACTTGTCATGAACGAGATCGCTCTTGTCGACCTCGTTCACTACTTGATATTTTGTTAAGTAAATCATTACTTGGCATTGCATGAGTCCACCGGCATCCGTCTTTGTTCACACACGCCTCCACTGTGGCCACAGTGGGGAAGTAGCTCCCTTGCTGTAATCAATACGAGCACCATTGGTGACTATCCCGGGAATCTCCTCGGAAGATCGATGTACTTACACACATTCGATACCCGCACATTCCAGATAACGCTTGTATGCAGGAACTACGTAGCGGCCCGGCTCTCCATATATCCTTATCCTATGTGATTTAATTATGCGCACTTATGTGAAACAATGTGCATCTTGGATATATGACCTCTATGCTTATGTGACGATATCTTGCCTTGTATGTTGCATATTGCCATGACATGCATGATTGATAGCTTACAAGTCTTTATGACTTACCCTTTCCCCTTTACTGCTTTAGATCCTAGCAAGACAGGTCCAGCTCGTTGAGATTTGTTGTGTTCGTGCTTTGTCCCCCTTTTGGTCCGCTGTTGATATTTGAAGAGGTGGTTTAGTTGTCCTCTTCCTCTTGTTTATATTTTGTAAGGACGACGGGTTTAAGCAAGTCAACTAGACTATGCTTGGGTATTTGTGTAGAACTTGATTTGTAACTCTTGTTAGCTACTAGTAGTTATATCACTTGTAGTACTTGTAATCCCTTTTGTCTTAGGCATTGTGTAAGCCAGCATTGGTTACCTTGTTAATGTTCCACTACGTATTAGTCTTCCGCGAGCATGTTGTTAGCTCTTATTTAATTCTTGTCCGTAAACGTTAGCTTGGGTTCCGGCATGTAGTGTCGCCGATGACTTGGTTTAAATTGTTTAACTGTTATATCAGGTTTGAAAAGTTTTAAAAATACCGGCCTTTTGGTGCCGAGGCGTGCTACGTCTCTAATGTTGCGTCACGTCGTTTTTATAAATTAAGTCCTTGCATGTTAATTGTCTACTTGTTTTCCCCCTATTTGGGCGGTCCGACCCTCGGTTCCACCTCGGCCCTGCCGGGTCGGTCGCCACGGTATCGAGCTCTCGTTAGCTATAAGCCGAGGATAGGTTCCATGGCCTAGTTGGGTTAGTTCTTGTGTGAATCATGGACGCTGAGTGTTCTCTTTCGTGCCTTATTGGCAGATTCTTCGTTAATGAATAGGACTTAGAATCCTAAGTTCATTGTAATCTAGATTCTCGTGAGTACAGTGTTCGTGTCAAGGGATATTACCTTTCACCCATTTTACTTTCAAGGCGCAGTTATACCAAGAGTGTGTGTTGCTGCTTTCTAGAGCTATTGTTTCTTGTCCGTTGTGAGTGACCCAATAAGCTCAGGTTGTCGATTCCGAGTGTGATCGTCGTGGTGTCCATTAGTGCCTTTGAACCTATTACACCTTCTTGAGCGGCGTGGCTAAGCCTCCCGTGGTACCTAGTGTATTCCTTGATTCCTACATAAGTATATACATCTATCGTAGTGCCTAATCGTGAGTGCTTGGGCTGCCTAGTGTCGGGAATTGGAGGACTCTTTCCTGCTTCATGTTATTGAGATTGAAGGGATACCCTAATGATCAAGGTATTGTTGTGGTTTCAAGTTGAGACTTGGTGAGTACCCAATAGGTGATCACATGACCGATGATTGGATTAATCGTTAGCTCGCTTTACGCCTTGACCCATAGTGATTTGAGGTCTTCTAGTTAATAACTATTTGCTAGCCAAGGATTATTAAGTTATTATCTTGTACCGTTATTCGACTAATACGTTAATAGAGTATTAGCTTTTGTAAAAGGATTTATCTATCATTAGTGGATCGTTAAGAGTATGAATGTTCCATACTTGGTATACTTGCATGGTAGATTAAAATACTATGTATATGATATTGATTTCCATGCCTAAGTGTAACTATATTATATGTGCATGAGACCTTCATAAAGGATGCTCTTATGTGACTGGTAATCCCTCGCATCCTTCTGACGAAAAGCTTTTGAAGTCACTTGAGAGGGCCCCCGACTTGATTATCAAGAGGTATTCGTCGGAGAACTAGAATGGTATAATATGATATAGGAATTGGTGAACCCATGACCAATCTGGAATGAAATTGAAAGTGGTATCTTGTTTTACTTGTGCAAATATGTGCAACGTGTATATTGAAATCATGCTACGAATAAATTGAACCTGTGACATGATCGAATGAATTGCATGGTATTGAATGCCTTCTTTGAAAGGCGAATATGTGGTCCATGATGATTGACTACTTGATTTTATTGTACGGGCGTTAGACCCTATAGATTCGTGTTGTGACCGGAATAATTTTGTTAGTCTGGAAAACTCTTTGTTGGAAAGTTGTTAGTTTGGTGCAACTATTGCACGTGCATACGAATCACTTGTTTAGTTGATAAAGAGGAATTTTCACCTCAATGTCCACGATTGTTGGAACTTTGTAAACCTCGATAATGTCCTTGAACCCTGTCAAGAGTCAAGATGACTCGACTTTGGAATCGATTGGAGATAATATTTAAGCATTTCTTTCCCTATCGCCTCAGCATTCGTTTCTCCATGACCCGTATTTTTGTATACGACTTCTCTACCTTTATTGAGCTCGTTAGCTCAACTGTCCAGGACTTCACACTACTGTTTTGCAAGTGCTTGTTCTCTTCTTACCTTGCCTCCCAGACCAGAATTAGAGTTTTACATTGAGCTTTTGCCGGGGACTTCGCCTATATCTAGAGCGCCTTACAGATTAGCTCCAGCGGGGTTGAGAGAATTGAAAGAGTAATTGTAAGAACTTCAAGATAGGGAGTTCATTAAACCGAGTGTGTCACCGTAGGGTGCACCGATATTGTTTGTGAAAGATATATGGTAATTTATGCCTTTGTATAGACTATCGGCAGTTGAACTGTGCTACTATCAAAAATAGGTATCCCTTGCCACACATTGATGATCTCTTTGATCCCAACTTCGGGTTCGCTTGTCTATTCCAAGTTTGACTTGAGGAGTGGCTATCACCGGTTGAGGGTTCGAGCGGAGGATGTCCCGAAGACGGCCTTCCACGCAGCGTTACGGTCATTATGAGTTTGTTGTGATCTTGCCGTTTGGATTAACCACGCACCTGCGGCTTTTTATGGACTTGATGAATAGGGTTTTCCATGAGTATCTCGATTGCTTTATGGTGGTATTTATTGATGACATTCTGTGTACTCCAAGTCACGAGAGGAACATGCGAATCATTTGAGAGAAGTTCTTTCTATCTTGCAAGGAAGAAGCAACTTTATGCGAAATTTAGTAAGTGTGCCTTCGGCTAGAACAAGTTTCCTTTCTAGGCACGTGGTGTCTAGAGATGGTATCGCGGTGGATCCATCCAAGGTTGAGGCGACATTGTGGAAGACGCTAGTACGGTAACCGAGGTCCGTAGTTTCTTGGGCTTGCAGTTATTACCGTAGGTTCATTGAGGGTTTTCAAGATCGCTAACTCGATGACTAATTTGACTCAAGAAGTCTACTTTTGTGGGAGTGATAAGTGCGAGGCTAGTTTTCGGAGTTGAAGAAGAGGTTGACTACGGCTCCTATCTTGGCATTGCCTAGTGGTTCGAGAACTTTGTGGTTTATAGCGACGCCTCTAGAAGGCTTGGGTTGCATTTATGCAATGGGAGAGTTATTGCCTATGCTTCAAGAAAGTTATCACCTTACGAGCATTATCCGGCTATGACCTTGAGTCAAGTACTATCATTTTTGGCGCTTCACAAGTGGGAAGCATTATCTTTACGGGGCTAGGTTTGAGATATTCACCGATCATAAGAGTTTGAAGTATCTCTTTTCACAAAAGAGTTGAATATGCGATGCAGGCGATGGATGGAGAAACTTAAGGATCATGATCGCATTTATTTCATATCATCCGGGAAAGCTAATGCAAGTGATGCCTGAGTAGGAAGGCGATATGTCTTGTTTGATGATGAGGGAGTGGAAGATGCTTGAGGACGCCCGAGAATGGAGTCCAGCTTGTGTGTGAGCATAGGTTATCTTTGCTAGCGTGCGTGCTACGCCCTCGCATTGTTGTTTGAGTTGATTAAGAAGGCTCAAGTTTCCGATTCTGAGTTGAAGAAGATTATTGATGGATTGGGTGATAGTAAGACAATCGGAGTTTGCTATGAACACCGATGGGATTTTGACTTTCGTGGTAGAGTTTGTGTTCCTTCTACCGATGGGGTTAAGCTGATGGTTCTTGATGAGGCTCACAAGGCCAAGTATACTATACATCCAGTGAGTACCAAATGTATAGGGACTTGAAGAGACAGCTTTTGGTGGAATGGGATGAAGCGAGAAATAGCGCATTATGTATCTAGATGTTTGACGTGTCGAGGTTGGTCGAACACCGAGACTCCGCCGGTTTACTTCACCCACTTGAGATACCTGAGTGGAAAGGGAGCATATCACCATGGATTTTGTGACGGGATTGCCACGCACGAGGTTTTGATGCATTGGGTTGTGTGGATAGGTTGACCAAATCTTCACATTTTATCCTCTGCGATGACTTATAGTTTGAGTCACTTGGCAGCGTTGTATATCCAGGATATCGTGAGATT
>JABEVN020004336.1:0-14257 GCA_013146195.2 Codonopsis lanceolata | reverse complement strand
CAGCGACTTTTTCAAAATGCCTGTTAAAGTCATCCCAGCGGGTGATAGAATCGGTGCTAGGCGGTTGTACCCTTGTTGAACAACTTCTTGAGGTTCGTGGCTGCTTAAGCACCGTATGTCGTCGATCCCAGTTGCGATGATCATTTTAAACTCGAACCGACACGTGGTCGAGGCGTTGTGTTACCGTGTAGTCTCGAAGTGTGGAATCTTTACTTTCGAGGAACTTCCACCTTATGCACTTAATAAATGGCCCCCGATTTTCTTGAGGGCCAGAGTTAACTCCGTAGCTTCTGTAGAGCTTCACTTTCCATCCATACTTACTTATCTCGGCTTTTTGTCGCCGGCCTTTCGCCTTGTCTTGAGCCAGCGGCTTGTGTGGGGCATGATTAGCCACTTTCGGCTGCGGTACCTGGGCTCTTCCTCGATCATATTTCTGAGGGGACTGGCGAGCCTCATGCTTTGCAGCGGCTTGGCGGGGCAGAGGCGGGTCTGCAGAGACTTGGAGTGGGCTTTGTTCGAGGGAGGCGAGCATATGGCGGGGAGACTCTCCTCCTCGCTCGTATGGGCTCAACCAATTGTCGTCTCGGCGGGGAATTTTAGGCGAGAATGAGCTGCTCGTCTGGATCCTCGTAGGCACGCCTGCTTTCCCACCGGCCTTGATTTGACATTGGTGGTAAACTTTGCCTTTTTGGCTTTTGTAGTTTCCATCCTTTCCCAAGCCGAGGGATTCGATCGGCAGGGATGCTTTGTTCGATGATTATGGGCTCGGGTTAGGGGGCGGGTTTTTGTCTTAGCTCGTGCATCTTTGTCTCGGCTTCTCGAATTTTCGTGCGTAAGGTCATTTGGTGCTCCCAATACGCATACTCGTTCGGCCTTCTTGGCCGTTGGTCTATTGTTTTACCACGCGGCTCCTCCTTGTGTACAGGAAGTCTCGACCTCTCGGAGGTCGGCGTCGGTGTCTTTATTTTTGTTCGAGTCGTTTGTGCGGGGCTATCCTTCTTTGGTCCCACGGATACCTCGGGTAGCGAGGCACGGAGTTCTCCCCGTCCTCATTGTCTGCTCGGCACTGCTCCTTCTCTAGGTGGGTGGATGCGGCGGGGGGTTACGTTCTTTGAGGCTTGCTTTTGGACTTAACCATCCTCTCGTCTCGTGCGTGGGCCTGTCTTTGGGAAAAGTCGTTTCACAGCGGAACCAAACCGATCACGCAATATTTGTGGTGATCTTGTCTTGGCGATCACGTATGCGAGGATGAGGTGGCGCTTCTTCTATGTCCGGTTAACTTTGCGGTAAAAACAATAAACTCCGTTAAGGTGTCGGGTTGGCCCGACTATAACCCTCCGGTGTATGAATTAGTTTTCCGGTAAAGTTTTGGTAATAAATGAGCCGTGATAATAGTTTTATAGAGAGCTGTGATAAGAGAGTTAGAATATCCTTGAAATTACATGCCTTGCCGAATAAGGGCTCTCATATTTATACGATATTGATGGCGGCGTGGCGGTTTGCTGCTATTGGGGAAACAAAGCGGCCGTTATTAAATCGTTGGGAGTGGGTGAAGCTGCGTGTGTCGGAAGAGTTGGTATTGGCGTGCAGCGGTTTTCTCGGGCCTAGGGAAATGGTTTGTCGGGGTGAATGATTGGTTTGAGGCCGAGGCCGAGCGGTCTCGGTGACAATAGCTTTGGTTATTCGTCAAGGTTGAGGATTTATGAAGACTGATTTGGGGGTGAGCCGAGGATCCGCGATGTTAGGTGAGTTCTTGTTGGGCTCGATTAGTCTTAGTGTCTTTGAGTCATTTATCTTGGGGCGAGTGGTCTTGTCCTGCATACGAGTGGTGGTGGGTGGGACCCTCTTCATGGGGGTGGGATCTTGTTCATCTTGGGGTTAACCCTCGATTTCAATCCCTTCAAGATAAAAGACTTTTACTTTTACCGTCAATGTAATAGAAGAGATGTATCCCACATTATTTAGGAAGAAATGTTGGTTATAAAAATTTTTTAAAATAAAATACTTCTACTATTATTACCAAATGAGGATATGTATTACACATTGGTTAGAAAGTGATGTTGATGTTAAAAGTCTACAATTATTAGCAATAGAAGAGAAGTATTTCACATTGGTTATAAAGTGATATTGGTTTAAAAAGTTTTTAGATAATGTATCTCACATTGGTTACAAAGAAATGTATCGATCTCATATTATTTAGAAATGAGTATTGGTTATAAAAGTCATTAAATAAAGACATCTTTTGTTATTACCAATAGAAAATATGTATCAACATTGTTTAGAAATGAATATTGGTTAAAAAGTCTTTTATCTATTACTATTATTACTAATAGAAAATATGTATACCACATGGTTAGAATGTGGTGTTGGTTTTAAAGTCTTTAGATAAAAGACTTAAACTTTCATTACCAATAAAAATATAAAATAAGTATCTCACATTATTTTAAAATGAATTATGATTTTAAAAGTTTTTAACAAAATGGTTTCTAATATTATTATCAAGTTAAATGTTAATTTTAAAAGTCTTTAGATAAAAAAAAAATACTATTATTATTAATACAATATATGTATCTCACGTTAGCTAGAAACTTATATTAATTTTAAAAGTATTTAGGTAAAAAAATCGTTTAATATTAATAACAATATAAAAAAAATTATAACCATGGAAGAGATTAACAATTTAATTATAATGTCTAAAAGTTATATTATTATTACAAATATATATATATATCTCACATTATACCCGTGCATAGAACGGGCTAATTAACTAGTTGAAATTTTATTTTAATGGAAAGTTGGAAACCAACTAAGCTGATGCAAAAAAAAATTTAAGAATAAGAGATATATTCTTAAATAAAATAAGAAGAGAAAAGTGTGTAGGTGATAGTAAGACTAGTTAAAAAGGTGTATAAAAATATTATATATTTGGGGGGAAATTGAAATTTTATTTTAATGGAAACCAACTAAGCAAATGAGTAAAAAAAATTAGGAATAAGAGATATATTCTTAAATAAAATAAGAAGAGAAAAGTGTGTAGGTGACAGTAAGATCAGCTAAGAAGATATATAAAAATATTATATATTGGGAATGCTCTTAGAGGACATAGAGCCAAGAAAGTGACGCATGGATGGATATTTTAAGAAATTGGGCAAATCGCAGCATTAGTCCCTCGACTATAAACCTGTCACAATTTTAGTCTGTTAACAATGTTTTTGTCAAATTTGGGTCATATGAGTATTAAATTTTCACAACTATAATCTTTTTGATGGTTGCCATTAAAATTTTACCGTTAAGTTACCATGTACCTCACACGTGCTTTAAATAAAGACTAAAATGAAAAAAAATCAAACCTAACTTATATCATAATTTTCAATCGAGTCCATGGCCCTTCTTCCCCAATTACACGGCCCCACATACAGAGCAAACGTCATCGAGAGGTGCAAAGGGCTTACTTCTGCGTTTCATATACGTCAATGGTGGCGATGTTTGTTACCTTCCTCCACCCAGTTTCTCCCCCGTCAAAGATTGCATTTACAGATCTGGATTTCCCCAGCCCTGTAATTTTCCCTTCCTCGAAACCCTCACCGTCATGTATGATTTTCCTCAATCTTGAATTCCTGCCCTTTTTTTATTCTCAATTCCAATTGTATTATATAGATGTAAATGTGTGTGTGTGCTTATGTTAGTTTGGTTTCAAGGATTTATGTGCAAATATTTGTGCCAAGAACCCTATCCTCTTGAAAATATTTGTCGCCTTTTTTAAAACCATAGGGACTCGGCTGAAATCTGTGATATATATTAGGAGTCGCGTTATTTTGACCCCTTAATCCTCCAAGCAGACCTCCCATTTCTCTAAACTAACTATTATACCCTCACCCTCTACCACACCCACCTCCTACTCCCACCTCCCACTCCCACTCCCACCTTCCTTCGCTGTCTGCAACCACCACCGTATCCGCCCTCCCTCCTCTCTCTCTCTTTCCCTCTTCTCTGCCCCCTTCCAGTACACACCCTCCCTCCTTTCTCTTTCCCTCTTCTCTCCCCCTCTAATGTGCACCCCTTCTTTCTCCTTTCCTCTTCTCTCCCCCTCCCACTGTCAATCATTTCTCTATTTTCTTCCTTGCCTTTCTAGTAAAATTTCCGTCATACCGCCTTATTTATTGTTTTTTCCCTAAACCGATGCCATCTATACTCAAGGAGAGGAGAAAGAAGAAAAGAAAAAGAAAAAGAAGGGGGAGCGCACTTGAAGAGGGAAGGAGAAATGATCGATGGGAAGAGAAAAGGGAAAAAGAACGGAGGGTTGGAAGGGTACGGTGGTGGTTGCAGAGTGCAGACGGGGAAGGAAGTTGGAGTGGGAAGTGGGTGTGGTAGAGGGTGAAGGGTTTTAGGTTTGAGCAAAATTACATTTTAGCCCTTACTTAAAGCATATGTGAGACACATGACAACTTAACGGTATTTTTTTAACTACATTCATAAAAAAAAAAAAAAAAAAGGTAGTTGTGAAAATTTAATACTCGTAGGGTCCAAATTTGAAAAAAAATTGTTAAAGGAGTAAAACTGTGACCGATCTATAGTTGAGGGACCAACGATGCGATTTGCCCTTAAGAAGTTCTAATAGATGTTTAAACGGTTCCGGTTCCAAAATGACAAAACTATGATTTTAAATCGAAACGTGAGCCTTGGCGGTTCGGTTCACGACTTCACAATTCTGAAATTAATTATTTTTTTTAGTTTTTTTATTTACATTTTATGGTTTTTTTATTAAAAAAAAGACCATCTTTAAACCTTTGTAAACTTTGCGTAAAATATTTTTTGAATTTTTTAATGTGACCAAAAGTAATTATTTTAAACATTTGAAACTTTGCGTAAAATATTTTTTAATTTTTTTAAAGTGACCAAAAGTAATCCTTTTAAACATTTTAAACATTGTAAAATAACAAAAGTATTTTGTAAAACAAAGCAGGGGCGATCCCTTGACTAATTTTATTAATATAGTCAAAAATGACAAAAACTTGAGTAAGATTGTTTTACAAATATTTTTTGTAAGAGAGATTGTCTTTATCTGACCCACTGTGTATAAGTGGGTTGAGCTGTGAGAGAGTGAAACTCTGTTTACGAATAAAGATCCGTAAGACGGTCTTACATGAGACTTACCCATCAAAATTACAATGGGGGAGATAATCAATGTACTACAACCAAATGATCCTTAGACTCTAAATTACAATTTTTTCAATAACTAAAAAGTCTAATCTAAAAATTATAACTTACAATCTATAAACAAAAAATTATAATCTAAAAATTACAATTAACTTACCGAAACGAGCGACGTAATTCAATCACTTCCGGTCGATGTATCTTTATCAAAGTCCTCCTTCTCGTCGGAAGTAACTACCTTGTCTTGTATTCGATTGGTTGCTTTAACTCGATCGCCTACCAAAAGTTGATGTTCTAAATTTTTTGAGCTCAACGTTGATCTTCTTTCATCCAAAACGTAGCAGAACACACTAAATATTTGTTCAACGACGACAGTTGATGCATGAGCAGTTAGGACCTCATTTGCAATTAATGATAAAGTGAGATAATTTTGGGTTATTCTCGTCCACCACTTTAAAATATCAAAATGTTCTAGCACACTTACTAAATAATTTGAGGGTAGTAGTACATTTGAGAGATGAAGAGTTTTAGAATTTAGGGATGATAAGAATTTAGAGAATTAGACAGAAGAGAAGTAGGAAAAAATTGAAGAAAGAGAGTGAATTGCATAAAAAAAAAAAAAACCAATGTTCTATTTCACGTATTGCAAAATAAACCTCGTGTTTCTAATTTTGCCAATTAAAACCTCCACATATTTTTTATTTTTAATTTAAACCTTCCGTTTGTTAGGCGTTAAAAGAGAGGATGGAAAGCTGAGTCAGCTATTTGCATGGCGTTTGCGTGGTGCTGACGTGGCTATAACGGGAGAAATTGTTCCATAACAAACCATGTACAAACAATTTTTTTGCAAATTAAACTTTTTTCTTACTTATAAAATCAACAAAATTTCAATTAAATTCAACACTTTCAATTTTCAACACTTTCATTTTACTCATCATAAATACATCAACATATGAAAATTTATGGATAAGATTCTTAGGTTGTCAACGATTTATGGTACGTCAATGTATAAATAAATTTAAATTTTTTATCTGTCTTTATTTTTATTTTAGTGATTATTTTTCAGTAAATATAATTTTATATGTAAAAAAATAAAAATAAAAATAAATTAAAATTATTTATACTAATAGTTTATTTTTAATTTTTTGTTTATATGTCAGCATCAATATTTATTAAATAAATATAAAATCAAAAAATTACTATTAAATTCAACACTTTCATTTTACTCATAATGAATATATCAGTTTATTATCATTGTGAGAGAATATTTGTTCTGAAAAAATAAGGACAGATCAAAATTTAGGAAGAAGGTTCTTAGGATGTCAACAATTTTGGGGTACGTCAATGTATAAATAATTATAACTTTTTTTTTATCAAGCTTTAGTTTTAGGGTTAAGTATACCATTAGTCCCTGAATTTTGGTCAAATTTATCATCAGTCCTCCAACTTCAAAAAGTTTCACCACTGACCAAAGTAGACTTTTTTGGCTCATCGAAGGTCCCTAGCTCTAACGCCGTTTTTGTATTTCTGTTAAGTAAGCATGTACCACTCACATACACAAAATAAGTGGGTCATGTATAACATTATCAAAATAAGGGGGCAATGAGAAAATTTTACTATTAAACCTTTTCCCCTCACTGCCTTCCCTTTCATCACTCTCATCCCTTCAATTCAAGTTTGACACCTCTCATAATAAAAGGGGAAAGCTTTCCCTTTCTGGATCCCCGGGACGATTTTCAAGTCCAAGAAGACGATCTTCTTGCTCTCCATCGATCGCTGTGGCAATCTCTCAATGGTTATCGGTGTGTTCCACAAAACACCAACTACTAAATTGATTGGTCCGAAATACAAAGGTAGCTCGCGCAGATCTTAGGCATTTCTAAAATCATTTATTTAATGGTCAATTAATTTAAAAGCATTAAGTTCACAAAATAATAACCTAACATGAATGTGTACTAAATAAAGAGAGAGATTAAATTTAAATCACTGCATTTAACATAGAAAAATAATTTGTATTTCATAAATAAATTAAGCATAAACCAATTCAATAATATACAATATTAATCAACCCAAGAAATTACAACAAATATATAAAAATATGAGTTGAAAGAATTAAACCAAAAATTGCGAATCCAGTGTTGAAATCTTTTGTAGATGCATCATTGGCTCTTGATTTGAAGCTCCAAACCTTCAATGGTGATCAATCAATGGAGGCATGGAGGAATTTTGGAAGTAATGGGGTTTGGTGCCCCATTTTGAGAGCAATGTCTCAAAATGGGGACTTAGGAAAAAAATGGAGCTGCCGGAAAGATAAAAGGAAGGCAACAAAGGAGGCAAGGGCATTTTTGGGAGAACAAGGGAGTATTAGGGGAAAAAAGGAAAGGAAAAGGGGGTTGAGTCACGCTGGGTCAAGGAGGAAACCAGGGAAGAGGTCGCGGGTTACTCGGGGGCTAAATGGGCTGGAATGAGTGAGGGAAATGAGATGGAACGTTGGTGGATAGAGCAGGTGGGCGCAGACTAACTCGATCTGGAAATGGAGGACGCGAGCCACGCTTTGGCTAGGTGGAACAGGCGTGCGACACGTGGCTTCAGCAGTTGGGCGATAACGCACTAATGAGTTTCAAGAAATTGCACCGGCCTCCCCTGGCGTTCTGGAAGTTACTCCGGTGCCCTTATCTTCTTTAGAAAGGCTGCCGAAGGTCCTTCCCCTCCCAGCTCTCTCAATTTAGTCCTCCGTTAGCCCAGTTAGCCTCCGTTAGCTTTGATTTGCCTTGGAATTCTTAACGGACTTAACGGACATTGACCGAATAACATGCAATTCAAATTTAAATCCCGGAATTGCCTCGAACTTCATGCTAAACACCATATAAATGCTCAATTATGCATGTAAACCTACATTAAGCACAAATAATAATATTTCCAAGGCATAATTAACTCAAAAATAACACAAAAAAGAAGAAAATTCACAGGAAAATTTGTGAAAATTTTGGGCTCATCATCAATATAAATAATTTTAATGTGTAAAAATAAATTAAAATTATTTATACTAACATCTTATTTTTGTATTATAAATATTGATACTGAAAAATAATCACAAAAAGTAAATCGTTAGTATAAATTTTTTTAATTTTTAATTATTTTATTTTAATACATTAAAATTAATTATACTATCAAATAAGCACAAAAATAAAAATAAATATTTATAAAAAAATGTTAAAATCATTTATACATTGATGTATCCCAAATCGTTGACAACCTAAGAACCTTCTCCTTAAATTTTGATCTGTCTTTGTTGTCCTCGGAACAAATATTCTTCCACAATAAAAATAAAATAATGTATTCATGATAAGTAAAATGAAAGTGTTGAATTTAATTGAAATTTTGTTGGTTTTATAAATGAGAAAAAATGTTTAACTTACAAAAAAAAATGTTTGTACATGGTTTGTTATGGAACGAATTCTCCCGCCACAGCCACGCCAGCGCCATGCAAACAGTTGACTCAACTTTCCGTCCTCTCTCTAACACCAAACTGACGGAAGGTTTAAATTGAAAAATAAAAAATAGGTGGAAGTTTTAATTGTTGAAATTGAAAACACATGGTTTAATTTGTAATACGTAAAATATGACCTTTTTTTTTTTGCAATTCACTCTTATTTATAGGTTAGTAAAATAAAAAGGGAAAAAAACATCAAAAACACCAAAATACGGTCACAAGACCGTTCTGCTGTTTTGGAATAATCTGGGGCGGCCATTGATCTCGTTATTGGTTTTTTTTTTTAATTTTGACCGTTGGAATCGTCGGTTCACTTGGAAGGCTTTTGGAGGAACTAGAAACGGACCGGTGAACTGTCGCTTCCAATTCACAAACGGTTCGGTTTACGGTTGGAACCGTGAACCTTTTGGGCATGTATACTACTACTTAATAGACAAAGACAATGGACCACCTTCTAATTGAATGGGATGGAGACTATTTCTGAGCAAGAAAGTCGTAATTGGATGGATAGTGATGAGTCTGATGACTGATGAACAATTATTGAACATTTAATCATAGTCTGAAATACTTGACATTTATCTTTTTGCACTAAAGGGTTTCACACTCCATGCATTTCTCAGTCCTATTCACTTTGGTGCTCGTTTTTTCTTCCGTCTTTGTTTTACTTTTTTTTTTTCCTTTCTGTCTATCCTTAAAGAATAGTAATACTGAAGGTGAACTGATATCATAAAAATTTGGAAGAATTGGGTTCAGTCCCTTTCCATACAGTCTTAGGGCCACTAATTTAATTTACTCTTGGCTTAAAAGAAAAAAGAAGAAGAACGTGTGTCTTGAAGGTATTATATGCATTTATTTTGACAAGAATTTGTTATGAAATACTCTCTCCACATCCCCCTCCCCCCCCCCCAAAAAAGTTTATTTTTTGTAATGAAAAGTCAACCTAAGAATATATAAAATGTTATCAAAGTCAAGGAGCTAGCTAGCTACATGTAGCTAAGTAGCTATATCCGTAGCATTGGAAAAACTTATCACCAACATTATACTCACAACTATTTCACATCCCTCCTTCGACTATAAATATCGAGGAGTGGAATGCTATTTGTACATCTTCTTTACCTTCTTAAAAGCAACCTCCCTTTCTCTTCTGGTTATTTTATAACATAAAATAAATTGTTTATAGTACATTTATTGTGTTATAGATTATAAAATTTCAATCACACATGGAGACAAAAATGGATAGATTCTCTTTATCTCTATCTCTATGTCTATAAAAATGTGTTATTTTTACAAATCAATGTAGGGATAAAAATCTATAACTAATCCTAAAACATAATTAAGCCGTTACTGTCATGTAGCGTCCGAGAATTTTCTTGCATTTATTATGATATTTATTAGTTAATCATAAGTTGATTGGTGTTAAATTTGCAATGCTAGCATGTTAATCAAATAATATTTTGACTTGAGTTTTGAGTTCTAATAAGAACTTGGTTATATCGTGAGTTGGACTTGTGCAATAACACGTTTGAAATCCGATTGTGTTATTTATGTGTTTTGCATTATTAATATGTTTTAGGTTATGGATTTGAGTAATTACCTTATAAAAGTCTATTTTAGCTCAAGATATGTTGGACTTGATGTGTGTCGTGTTTAAAGTTTATATTTGATTTTAGTTATGCTAGTTATAATTCATAACAATGGAATATGAAATGACATGTTAGAGCTAGAAAAAATATATTTTCAGTTAGATTGACCCGAAATATATCGTATGTTACGTGTATCTTTTATATTGTTAAAATATATTTTTATTTTAAGCTAGACTAATTAATAATGATTAATTAGATTAAATTGATGATTAATTGGTTTTGATAATGTGGAGTTTTGACCCACCAATAAAATTAACATTTTAAAATAACTAACTACATATAAATATGTTATTTTGTGATTAGTCAACTTGACCATTTTTGCCTAGGCTGCATGACATCACCAAACAAGTTTGATTTGTTTGGTCTGACTATTTTTGGGCGGTTGGTGGCCCTCCCTCCGACTTTTTAATTTGATTTGAATGAATGAGAGTTTCTCTCATTTTCCTTCTCTCCTTCGTTCTCTACATTATACGGCGCCGGACGTGAGTTATATCGAGGGTTTGGATTTGGAGCTTGGTTTATTAATAAAATATTATCTGTTTTTAATTTTGATTTTATAGGGATGTTATATGTGTTGAGGGTCATATTTATACCTAAATATTACGTGTTTTTATTGATATTTTTTGGAGGAGATAAGTTAATACCCCCTTCCCTTTGTATGTAATATTGACATATATATACTGTGGGCTATCCCCACTTGATTTGTTTTGAATTTGGAGTAAAAATACTCTCGTTATTAATTATTGAATATTTGAACTGATATGTGTATTTAAATGTTTGAGATTATTATTTGTGACGAATTAATTATCGGTAAGATTGTGTTGGGACGAATCCTGCAAATCACAGCGATGTCCGAAATTTATGAATAATAAATAAATGACTCAACGGATTCGATTTAGGCACAATAAAATATAAAGAGCGTTGTATTGGGTTCCTACGATATTAGGGAATATTTTGGGTTTGACATTTTATATGAAATATCATATATGTGTTAATTGTGTTTAAGCAAATAAATGTTTCCGTGTGTATTTTAAGGAAATAGATAATTACGTGTTTTAATTCAAGCAAATAAGCATGATTTGTGCGGCGTCGAGCCCTCGTACTTGGGACTCGATGGTCGTGTTTTATTATAAGTAAACAACTACTTATGCATCGCATTTAGTCCAGCTGGTATATGTGGTTGTGTCGACAATGGGACGACATTAGTCTTTACGAGAGTTAAATCTCGTGATCGCTACGGTTCGTTGCATGGGTCTCTCCCTTGTTATTGGCTGTAACAAGGATGTATCAATTGTTAGAGCAATTCGAATGGCAGACAGAAGGCTAGACTCTTAGATAAAACTCGGGGTAATGAGACTTAGTTAAGTCCTAAGGTCATTGGTTCGGGATACTTTTGGGTTCAGACATGATTTCAGCATGTGTATGGCAACAACAACACAACTACGACCCTTGGATAAAACTCGGGATAATGAGACTCCTAATTAAGTCCCAAGGTTGGTGTACGTTTTCTGGATAATATTGGGTTCAGACATGACTTTGGTTTCGCTTTTGATACTATCGATTCGAGACAGTATATTATGTGTAGCGCGACACCAACACATCTACAATGTTCTTTTGGATTTTCAGTGCGCTTATATATGTGTATTGCTTCAAAGAACATAGCTACATTGTTTATAGCGAGACAAGTCAAAAAGCTCTTTTATAGATTCAGCTCAGATACAGATCAAATTGAGATACTGATTTATATCCCGACTGTAAGGGTAAATTAGGCATAGCCTAATTTGTCTTGTTTTCACTCTCTTGGTCAAAGTAGGATTTAATTGGTTTAAAGATTAATTAGGTGATAGGATTTGATTAGGATTCTCTTATTAGATTTAGGTGATACATTTTAGGTAACTAAATTTTTGCATAAATATTTAGTTATTAAATGTATCATATTAGGAAACATAATTTTGCATGATTATCTGCTAAATCTCTTTCCTAGTAGGAGTGGTTGCTTTGCCGTGTGCTTGCAGGATTGGCTGCCTATATTAAGAGCCGGATGTCGAGCAGTTTGAGAGACACCGAGAAGCTTACATTAAGAACTCATTCAGAGAGCAGTGTGCGTAAGAGAGAATCAATCCAGAAGTCTTGTGTGCCGAGCTTGAGAGAAGAGATTAACAGCTCATACACGGAGACAAGTTTGCAGGCAGCCGTGATCATACCTGCTGCTGCTTGAAACTTCTGGAATACAGTTTTGTATCTCCTGAAGTTCTGATTTGTGCTTCCTTGATCGATTCGCTGTTTGGAAGCTGTTGTTAGTTCTTTCTTCCCACGTTTGATTTAGTGGTTTATGTGGGTTTTTCGTTTCTCCAAGATTCTATATCTTGTGAGAATTTTGTGTTAACTGTTAAGGATTAAAAACAGTGTTGATTTTAATATATTGTGTTGCCTTGAGGCTTGATCTACAAGTTTGATACTTGTAGATTGTTTTTTGAGTTATTTTCTGTCTACTAAAATCTTCTTGGTTTAAAATCTGAAATCAAAAATTCCGCTACTATTTTCTGTGATATACTTTCAGTTCACATTGTTATTGTCATTGTTGCAACATTCACTGCAACATTGACAATCAAATTGACTCATATCAAGAATCCATGGCATCACGTTCTTTCATTTGGTATCAGAGCCTTCTCTTGATATCACTAAGAGTCGATTCTGTTTAAAGACGTGATGGATTCTCAGTATGAGAACGTGGCTCGTCCTCCTACTCTCACAAATGCTAATTATTCTATATGGAAAGTCAAGATGCGCATCTTCATCAAATCCATTGATGAAAAGAGCGTGGCTTCTGCTTTTAAATGGTTGGAGTCCTCCTAAAACTCTAGATTCTGATGGTGATGTCAAGATCACCAAAGAATCTGAGTGGACCAATGATGATAGGAACACTGCTTCTTTTAACTCGAAAGCCTTGTCTGCAATTTATAAGGCCTTAGACGCAAATACTTTTAGGGTGATAGCAAATTATGAATCTGCCAAAGATGTGTGGGAGGCCCTTCAAACCTTATGTGAAGGACACCGCGTTCGCTCTTCTAAGCTAAGAATGCTAACCACTCGCTTTGAAAACACTAGGATGCAAGAGTCTCGAGGACATAATGACATATTATGGAAGACTCCTTGATTTGTCCAACTCGCTCAGCCTTAGGAGATCCTATTACTAATGAGCGCCTTGTCAGCAAGATGATGAGGACTTTGCCTGAAAGGTTCAATGTCAAGATATGTGCTATTGAAGAAGCACATGATATTGACAAGATGAGTTTTGAAAGACTGGCTGGAATTCTTCAAAACTTTGAATCAATCTAAACGATCAAATAAAACACAAAGGCAAAGGAGTCTCATCATCTTCCACACCCACTGAAAAAATATTGCTATGCCTCGCACTAATTAATCTCTCATGTGATTTGCTTGAAATTCAAAAAAAAAAGACATTGATGAGTCTGATTTTGGAGAAGAATCAATTGCTCTATTGACTACTAAATTCAAAAAAAATTTGAAAAATAAAAGTCAAAATAGAACTCCATCATCAAGCTCGAAAAACAATTTCAAACCTGATTCTGGGAAATTTGTTCCCAAAGAAAATTCCTTCCAAACTCCTGAAAAACCCTTCACAAATCCTTTTGTTTAAGTCATCCTACAATGGTAAGAATCTTGATTCTATCCAATGTGAGAATGTCAAGGTTATGGACACTATGCTAACCAACGTGCTACACACAAGAAAAGAAAGAAAGGAATTTTCAAATAACCTCGAGTGATAAAGTGATGGAGAAGATCCAGTGATCTTATCACCTTGAATGCCGCTATGATTCCGATTCTCGAAATATATAGCTTGGTTCAAAGAATGTGTCACCCGATGCTGCAACATCGTGAGTAACATCGAGAGAAACATTGCGTAAACAGAACGATTTTTTCTCGCTTTTAATTCCAAGATGAT
>JABEVN020004335.1:0-14258 GCA_013146195.2 Codonopsis lanceolata | reverse complement strand
GTACCAAAATTCTCGTGAAATAGCATAATTTAAGTCATAGAAGCATACTAAATTATATTATAAAACCATTGATCAATGACGTATTTGAAACTTTTGTTTCTTTCATCATTATCCGAAATTATAATATCAAAACAAAATTTATTTTTACAAATAATCACAATTAATTATAACTTATTGATAAATCATAGTAATACATACGATTAAATCATAGTAGTAGATATCAACCACAAATCATAGTCAATTATTAAACTCTAGAAAATTATGAACGAGAAAACAAATTAAACAATTCATAAAATAATAAATTAAATGATATCAAATATACCGATATAATTTGTTCCCTTCATCATGTTTTTTCTTTATTTTTTAGTTTTGTTTATAATCTTCATTTTATATGAGTATAATTTAATTAAAAGAGATATATGCACGTGCGTTTAATGCATGAGTGTAAAATTAGTTATAGTTAACAAGTGCATGTTATTTTTTCTTTCCTCTTAACATTTCTTTTACAATCATCCTACCTTTTCATTCCCAACACAATATTAAAATAGAGAGTACTCCATTAATAGAGACAATTTTGACATAATATAGATAATTTTTTCTTGAAATCCTACATAATTTATTTGGGACAAATTTTTTAGGCTAAACATAGTTTATTTTGGGACGAAGGTAGTAGACTAGTACTCTCTCCGTTTTAAAATAAATGTCGTTTTAGCAATTCGCACATAGATTAAGGAAACTTATAAAAAGACTGATATATTTTTATTTGAATTCATTTAATATAGTTAAGTTGCACTAGTTTGTTCTCTTTTCTCTTAATTAACAATCCCCTCTCTAACATCATTTAATTTGAAAGTAATAAATAAGGGGAGTTTTGGCAAAATATGAACAAATTTTTCTTGAAATCCTATAATGATACTTATTTTGGAACAACAAATATTTACTAAAACGTTACTTATTTTGAAACAGAGGGAGCAATACTATATGCATTTTGTATAGGCGTTGTGCATGTGATCTTTATTAAAATATAAAAAAAAGATAAAATAATAAAATTGTTCTTCTAAAAGAAGTTTAGAAACAAAATAATTATTTTAGCATGGAAAAGATAGAAAGAAAACCATTTACTTAGGAACAGAGTATTGAAAATAGTAAGAGATAAAAGGGGAATCGTTTTCTTTATTAAAATAAATATTTTATATATTTTCAACCTAGACTTTTTTATGAATGCCACATACGACAGGTATCAATTAAGTTCACAATTATAATCCATATCTATATTATAAAAGAGTTCAGGTTCTAACTGGTGGTCTTGATCGACTTGTGCTAAACACAACTGACGGTCCAGATTGATTCGTAAGTATGTGAGTTACAAATGAACCCCTCAATTATGAGTTATGTTTAAATTACCCTTCTACAATTACATATAAAACCTTCAGTTGTGAGTTTTGTTTGAATTACCCCATCAGTTATGAGTTTTTTTTTTATCATGATCATTCATTGAACTGATTATATACCGACACCGTGCCTATGACACATGCACGTATACTAGTATATATATATATAATAACAAACGTGATTTTTTCGCCTAAAACTGATGTTCATAAATGAAAACATTGGAAGGTGAAACATTTTGTTTTTTGTTTTTGTTTTTTTTCTTTTGTTTTTATACTAAACATTTAATATTAAGTTGACATGAATATATTTATACATTTTTAGGAACATTGAATACACTCAAACTGCTGTTTTCTCAGCACAATTCACAATATAATTCTTGACCTTTTATTTTCCTTCCATCACATCTATATAAAGTATGTGGATGTTCTTTGTAGATGGTCAATCAATCTTCTACAAAGTTTTTTTAAAAAAAGACAATTATTTTGAGATATATAAAACATTATTTATAAATTTATTAGTTATATATTCTTTAATTATTATAATTTGAAATATGGATGGTTTGATTAAAACATTTTAAATTAAAAGTGAAAGCATCATTGAGAAAGTCAAAAGTTAGTTGACACATTATACCATTTTTTTTGTTTGTTTCTTTGGTGGATCAGTATTTTCAAGCCATT
Source organism: Codonopsis lanceolata (assembly GCA_013146195.2). Classification (NCBI taxonomy): domain Eukaryota; kingdom Viridiplantae; phylum Streptophyta; class Magnoliopsida; order Asterales; family Campanulaceae; genus Codonopsis; species Codonopsis lanceolata. The sequence goes on along the minus strand of JABEVN020004335.1, from coordinate 12,189 downwards.
GATGACTAAAATTATACCATCAAACTCTGAAAAACTTGAAAGCTGATTGATGCGAAAACCATAAACTTATGAGCCTTTGATTTGAGCTTTTACAATCTCTTTTTTCTTGATCTGCTTAAATTTCCTTAAATAAATTAATCTATAGATTTTATTTTTATTTTTTTGGTGGAAGGCAATGAATTAGAGTCTCTAGTACACTTAATTGATAGTGTTTACGGTGTTGTACGTTGCCGATAATGATTAAGATTATAGTATTTGTCTTCATTTTTTTCATCGGGCTTATACATTTAGATGTCTCAACATTTTATTTTCCATCACATCTATGTAAACAGGTTGTTTCAAAAGAAGTCATACATTAGACAACCCAAACTTTTATATATAAACATTGCGTAAGACACCATGAGAGAAAATTATCTTATTTAGAATTTGAATGAAATTCTATGATGAGATAATGTCCGTGACATTCTTGAAATCAAAACAGTACCACCATAATGACCCATTTGAAAGAACTCGACATATTTTTTTTTGTTACATGATCACAAATTGAACCATTTATGGACGCATTGCAAAGTTTTAAGACTTACAAAAAACATGAGACTATAAGCTCTTGGCAATGACGAATGCGGTCTCGTGTTGAAAGCATTTTTTGAGTGGATTTTAAGTATCGACGACGGTACATGTGGTGGTAAAAATGATGTTGTTGCAACAATAGAAGTTCTAAATGGTCTTTTGGTTTATATATATGTGTATATATATATATATATATATATATATATATATATATATATATATATATATATATATATATATATAGATCCAGTAAATTGTTGAAAGTATATATATCTGTCATTTTTGGAGTCTTTTATGTCGTGTCATATTTGTAAGGAAGAGCTATACTTGCCCCGATTCTTGATGTTGTTGACAGCATAAATGAGTACATGGTTTCTAACAATCACTTAGAAGGAATAACTTATTTCAGTTCAAATTATATGTGTAAGGCAGAGAACAATACAAGTTTGTTTGAAAACATTCATGTAAGGGCAAAATATGCATGACCTATTTTGGTATTGTTTTTACCTTTCTTGGTCCTAAAGTTTATGTGCATTTTTGGAAACAAAATATTCATAGTATTTTGATTTTCTTGGTCCTAAAGTTTAGTTGTATTTTTTGAAACAAAATATTTATAGTATTTTGATTTTCTTGGGCCTAAAGTTTAGCAGTTTTTTTGGACACACAATCTTGGCAAAAATCCTTTCCTAAAACGTGTCTAAGAGTCCTTGTTTTATTTGGTAATAGAATCTAGGTATTAAGGTAGTTTATTTAATTACTAATTCTAATCCTTTACTATATTGGAGTTTGTTTCCTAATTGATGTGTAGGTCTCCTCCTCATATAAATAAAGACATGGGCAGAGGCAGAATATCCGAATCAGAGAGTGCAGAGCATAGAAGAGCAAAATATTCAGATCATAAGAGAGTATTCAGAAAACCAGATTTGCTGAAAGTGAATGTAGTTTTGGATGCAACAACTGGAGAAGCTACACCTGGAACTACATTGAAACTTCTGGTTGTTTGTCTTCCTAGATTTTCTAGGAAGTTGATTTTTTAATGCCAAAAGTGTCGCCTCTGCATCTGTGTTTATGGACACTCTTGAAGAACACATGTCAGGTACTTTCATTAATACTACAAAACCTTTATCTTCTGCCAGCAAGAAGCGCTCACCTAATGACTGGATTATAGATAGAGGTGCTAGTGACCGTATCACCATATCATTTAATTGTCTAATCAATCCTATACCTGTTAACCCTATGATACATTTACCTAATGGAAAAGCCTCATCCATAACCCACAGAGGAACTGTTATTCTGACAGGTGCTGTCATTGTTCTGAAAAATGTTTATTTTGCACCTGAATTCCAATTCAAATTAATATTTGGAAGTAAGCTAACCAGTGTTAGTAATACTTGCTTAACTTTCTCTGCCACTTCCTGTTTTCTTCAGGACCAAACTTATCAGAGAGACAAGAAGATTGGTAGATATGATGGTAGCCCATATAAACTGATATTTTTAGAATTTAACTATCCTAAGCAGGCTGCTTCTATGTGCCAAAATTCTCTCAATACCAAACTATTTACCTTTAGTAACTCTTTTGCTCTTACTGAGCCTATTAATAAAGTGTTCTGGCATACCAGACTTGGACATGTTCCCTTACAATCAATGAAACATATTGGCTCTCTTGATTTGCATCTCAACAACATGACTAATGTGTACTGTGAAATATGTCACTTAGCTAGACAAACTAGACAACCCTTCCCTTTAAGTGACTCTCATAGTTCTGAATTATTTGGTCTCATACATTGTGATGTATGGGGACCTTACATGAAGAGCACCTATGATAGATGCACTTCCTTCCTTACTATAGTTGATGACCACTCTAGGGTCACTTGGACCTTTCTATTAAAAGCTAAAACTCAAGTCTACCACACCTTTTAATATTTCTTTAACATGGTCAAGAATCAATTCAAAACCAGTGTTAAAAACCTTAAAACTAACAATGGAACAGAATTCCTAAATGATGTTGTTGGCAGCCATTTGTTATCTCAAGGCATTCTGCATCAATGTACCTGTGTTAATACTCCTCAACAAAATGGGAGGCTTGAGAGAAAACACAAGAATCTCCCTGAGCTTGCCAGAGCTCTAAGATTTCAAGCTAATCTTACTAAGAGTTTATGGGGTAACTGTTTACTTTTTGCCACCTACATCGTGAATAGATTACCCAGTTCTGTACTTAAGTTTAAAACCCCTTATGAGGCTCTATTTGGAACTCAACCTTCTTATAAACACCTGAAGACTCTTGGCTGCCTCTGCTATACTTCCACTTCATCTCATAACATAGATACGTTTCCCTAAGAGCCCAAAGATGTGTCTTCATTGACTATCCTAATAATAAGAAAGCTTAAAAGTTGTATAACTTAGAAACTTATCAAGTCTTATACAACAGAGATGTTGTCTTTTATGAGTTTATCTTTCCTTTCAAAACTGATGTATCTCATACTACCCCAACTCATAAAGACGACATGTTTCCTAGTAATCCTATTAATCTTGTTGTTGAAGAAGAAATCGAAGCTCAAACTGAAACTATTGGTACCAACCATGATGAGCCCACTGAGGATGAAAACAATACTCCTCCTACCACCTCCTCAAATGATTCACCCATTATCCCTTTTAACATTGCATCTTCACCTATACCCTTAAGACCTTAAAGGCATAAGAATGTTCCCATCAAATTTAAGGATTACACTGATCTCTCTCTACCATAGTCCAACCATCCATTAACTACACCACTCCTTACCCCATTACCAAATATTGCTCCCATGTCAACATTTCTTCCTCTTACAAAGCCTTCTCCTACAATGTCTCCGATCCACCATTCATGAAACAAAAACCTATCATCAAACCATTCGAAATCCCCGATAGTGTCAAGCAATGACTAAGGAACTTCAGGCCTTGGAGAATAATGGAACATGGATTCTCCAACACCTTCATGCTCAAAAGAAAACTGTGAGCTATGAATGGATTTTTAGAGTAAAGTATAATTCAGATGGAACTATCAACAGGTACAAAGCAAGGCTTGCTGCAAAGGGTTTCACATAGGTTGAAGGGAATGATTATTTTGAAACATTCTCACATGTGGCTAAAATGACTTCTGTAAGCGTATTACTTGTTGTGGCTGCAGCCAAACAATAGTCACTCTCTCAATTAGATGTCTCCAATGCTTTTCTTCATGGAGATCTCCATGAAGAAGTCTATATGGATCTACCTCAAGGGTATTCTCCTATTCTGCCTCAGACCCCTCTCCTCTGGTATGTAAACTCTTCAAATCTCTCTATGGTCTGAAACAAGCTCCAAGACAATGGTTTGAAAAACTCTCTACTACTCTCCTCAAATTTGGTTTCAAACTGTCCTTAAATGATTACACTCTTTTCTGCCTTAACATTGGCTCACACTTTGTTTCCATACTCATTTATGTTGATGATCTTCTTATCACAGAACCAAGAAAAGCGATTAGTCAAGTCAAGGACCATCTGAAATATGTTTTCCCTATCAAAGATCTAGGCCTTTTAAAATACTTCCTTGGTCTTGAAGATGCTAGAAACAAATCTGGCATATGCCTTCATCAGAGAAAGTATGCTCTGGAGATCATCAATGACACTGGTTTAACCAATGCCAAACTTGCGTCCACTCCCATTGAAAAGGATCACAAGTTGGTCACCATCTCCTTTACCTCCTTAGCTGACTCTGTATCTTACAGATGACTTATTGGAAGGTTTCGATCCTATACCTCTCTATAACAAGACCAGACATTGCATATAGTGTGCAAGTTCTGAGTCAATTTATGTCTAACCCTCTTGATCATCACTAGCATGCTGCCTTTAGGTTAGTCAAATACCTTAAAGGTAGTCCTGGTCAAGGGCTACTCTTTCCCATCTCAGATAAGATATCCCTCAGAGCATACTGTGACTCTAACTGGGCTGTCTGCCCCATCACCAGAAGATCTCTCTCAGGCTATCGTATATACTTGGGCAACTCTCTCATTTCCTAGAAATGCAAGAAACAATCTACAATTAGTAGGTCATCTACAGAGATTGAGTATCGTAGTATAGCCAACACTTGCTTTGAAATAAAGTGGTTGGTCTCCTCCATCAAGACTTCTAGCTTCCTTCAAACATTCATGTTCCTCTATACTTTGTGATAATCAATCTTCCCTTCACATTCTTTGCCAACCATGTCTTCCATGAGAGAACAAAACACATAATTAACATTGATGTCATCTGTTCGGAAACGGTTCAAAAAGGATTGGTCTCCACTCAGTATATTACATCCAATGAACAACCTACCGAACATTTCACCAAGTCCCTGCCATCTCCTCAATTCTATCATCTTCTGGCCAAGTTGCAAGTTCAAAACATCTTTGTCTCTTCCAACTTGAGGGGGGATGTTAACATATCTCTCACAAATCAACATCAGACACATCAGTCAATACAAGAAAAGAGCAACAATTGTGTGCAAAATTCTCAAGAGAAAGTTCAAGGGTCCCAAGTGTAATAACTCTGAATTACTTTCTTTAGTCTTTCACTGTTATATAATAGACAGGGGTAGCGGGTGTCATTCTCTGTAATTAAGAGGGTAGCGTGTGTTCCTTTCCTTTTAGTGTCGGTTATGTTATATATATACATATACATGTTCTTGTTCAATTTCCTGCAAGAGAGATTAAGAGGATTCCATCTTTGTAGATCATGATTTCCTCTTTTGTAGTTCAATGATACTCAATAATATATACAAGATTACAAGGATTACTGTTTTCATAATTTGTTCACGAACTACAATAACTTTTTTTGATTTTATTATTTTTATATAATAATAATAAAAATAGTAAATTAAAGGAGTATTGAGAGAAAGCTGGTGCATGGGACAATATTTACGATTTTTTTTATATTTACAATTATTCTACGTGAACTTACAAACAAAAACTGAAGTCGCTATAAAATATGCACAAAAGAAAAAGGATACGCAGCCTATGTTATAAAAAAATAGGTAAATACACTACTTTTCTTTCTATTTGTTCATGCAGTCATACTTCTAATTGATCCACACCACATATTCTTACCGTATGGAGTTTCATATTTCCATTGCCGTCGCACCTACTTATAGAAGACGAGAATGACGTGAGAAACCCAACCTGACCAACCATTTCTTTCTTAACTATACAACTGACACATAATAAAATGAAGTCATCTTATCACTTATCCATACTAAATAAGAAATTGGCTTATATATAACTCTCTAAGTCTCTGTACGTGATAACTTATATCAATCAAATTAATTATTTGTTAATACTTTTTCTGTTTCGGGTAAAAAGTCCCCGTTTGATAGTCAATTTTTTATTTATAAAAAATAACACTTTTTGTAGCCCAATAATTAGTAATAAAATACTATTTTTATGTCTTTATTTTTATGAGTCGACTCTTTAAGAAATATTACAAAATAAAATAGTGAACTATTTGGCCAACACGGGGGAGTAGACTATGCTGTCAAGTGTCAATGAAAAGTGATATACCCAGCCCAAGTCCGGTTACGAGCAAAGCAGGAGTTGCCATCACGGGCCGATCACGAGCATGGGCCTCGAGGGGCCCGCAGGCCCAGCGAGCATAAAAAGAGTAACCCCATACAGCGGGCACGACGTTCGACCCGGCAATTGTCGGACACAGCCCTTTGTCCGATCGAGGGGGCCTTGCAGGAATTGTGATCAACTCATACCCCATCAACCATGCAGACGGGCAGGGCCTTGCCCGCTCATTCCTCATCGAGCAAATGACACCAAGTATCTTGCCCGCCAAGACACGGCCACAAGTTATCGTATGCAGGCAGGACACTTGCTTTATTTATCCCTGATATCACGCAAATGTATCAACGAGAAATCTAGAGTTTCACTTGTGGAACAAGGTGACTACAAAAACCAAATCCTACCCGGATTCAACCACACAAGGGCCAATAAATACTCCGTCATACACCTCAAAGGTACATGCCTCATACACTCGCCTCTTCCTTGAGTTTTGGTATTCTCTCATACACGGTACTTACTCTCACGAGGAGGGTTTCGCGAGGCCCCCGCCTTGCACATCCACTTCGTGTTTTTACGTGTTCTCGGCCAGTTCAAGGAAGCAGCCTACAAGCCCGCATATCCTACCCAAAGAACAGAGCGCCCAAGCCGAGGATTTTGCCACATCGCTTGGTTAAGTTCTTAGAAACTCAACATCCCACTTTTTCAAGACTCACGGTGCAAATCTCTCAATAACCACCAACCGCAATGGCCGGGTAAGAACAAAGAAGCACCGCCGCAAAAGCAATAACGGGCGGGAAGCTGGCCGGGTGATCTCCACACCGAAAGCACCCCTGGGTTCGCACTGTAAGCAAAGATTGCCGCATGGCAAGCAAAGACATGGAAAGGACGTGCCATACGTGGAAGAAAGCGGAATGCCCCAAAGATGCTAGCTGTAATCATGCCACCAACGTGATGCAAGGGAGATCATCAATGAGCAACTTAGTGCCCGGAGCAGATCTCGTGACGCACCTGAATCGCCAAAGGGAGAATGGCCATGGCGGCCATGCAAATCCACCTGCCAAGCCCCTCGACAAGCCGCCGCTTCCAAGTCCAAGCAGACATTATAGCAGAATGTACAAGCTCAATCAACAACTATTGGCTTTGGGCCATGCCCCTGGTCCCTGGCCGACTTAGAATTGCCAACTCGAGTGTCCCTCAGCCTGCTGATGATGGCCATGCCTCACAACGCCGGCCCGCACTAAGCAAACGCCTTCAATCTGCTATCCGTACCATCGAGAAAAGGTCAAGAGGTAAAACGAGTAGAGGACCAAAGCGGAAAGCATATAGCCGCCAAATTTTCATACAACGTGCAGCCGCGGCAAAATTACTATGCCCGCAGTGAAAATCATAGTCACCGCAGCTCGCGAACATGCCGAGAAAGAAGCATATCGCTAAGCGTAGAGCGGCGAGTAGACAAGGAGATGGAAGCTTACGCCTACCTTCCGCCGGCTCACGCGAACATAGATCGATCATGCCCGCTCATCGGGTATCAACTTAGATGCTTAGAAGCGCTTATCAACGCATGGAAGCAATGAAGCGTGACATGGCAAAACAAGATGGCTAACCTAGCCGTGGCCAAGCCCGCTATGGTGTAATCAAGCCGAGGGAAGCCCTTTCACTGCTGAATCGAAAACGCCACTGCAAGCAAGGCATCATGCTCCCACAATTTGAGAAGTATTTTGGGAAGACACGGCAAGTTGATCGGCTCGGATCATTCGAGGCACAAATTCGATGGTGATGGTGGCGGATATCAAGCTCTAAAATCACGCGAGCATTGAGGGAGCTCTCTACAAGGGAAAGCATGTGCATGGCTTGGTAGGGTTCCAGGTGGATCTATAGGCGGCTTGGGAAATGTTGAGGAAAATTCTTGAAGAATTTGGCACCGCTGACCAACACCTAAGAATCGATTCGATCTCGCTAAAGTCAAGCAAGGCGAGCATGAGTCTTATGGAAGTTACTTGAAAAGGTTTGAGGAGACACTGACCAGTGACCGCAAACTGCTGATCCCGAGATTACTTCTCGCTATCTAAACAACATGAGGCGAGCAGGCCTCAAGACAATGTTGGCCATGAACCCGGAGCCTCCAAGGCCGAAGCTAGCAAGTTCCCATCTGCTTTGCTCGACCGAGACTGCTCGCGCATAAAAATAAGAACAAGGACAAGGCCGGGGCGGCTCAGATGGCCACGCCGGTGACCGACCAGACCAGAGGCGGCCAATCGCTCACGCAGACAGAGGAGGTCGCCTACTCCCGCCAAAAGTTATTCGAGAAGCTCACTTACCCCGTTAAACACAACGCGGGGAGGACATCATGCCTGTGACGGGACGCCTCGCCTGCGCCCCATATCCACTGATCCCGAGCTTGCCCATACCGTGGATCCCAATAAGTACGCGACTACCATCATGGCACGGCACACTATAGAGTAGAATGCATAGTATCGAAACGCGAGATACAAAAGCTCATAAACGCGGGCAAATTAAACCGCTTTAAGAAACACCAGGGCGACGGGAACAATGCGGACAATGAAAGACAAGACAGACCTCCACGAGGAAGAGGTGGCCAGGCCCCTCAAATTCGAGGAGTGGTCAACATGATTCAGGAAGAGCTTCCATCCAACACGCAACTCGGGAAGCATATATATTCACTCTCCAGAGCGATGAATTCTCCAAATGCACGAAAGTGGGAACCCAACATCTTTTTACCCGCAATGAAGTTAGCAAGTACCCTCTAGCCTCCGAGCAACCACTAGTCATCTCATGTCCGTAAACGAATGGCAAGTCCACGGTTCTCGCTCGACACAGTGCGGCAGATATCATGTACTATTCCTCGCTTTCAAAGAGTTAGAGTTAGCAGAGGCCCGGCTACAACCCTACCTTGGAAAACTAGAAGGGTTCACTAATCACCAAGTGGGCGTAAAAGGGACCATCGAGCTGGAAGTGTTCATGGGAGACGGGGCACAAACCCGGACAGAAATGATCACTTTCCTAGTGATTGACCTCAAATCAGCGTACAATTGCATCTTGGGCGCACCGGCCATGGCCAAATTTCAAATGGTCACCTCGATACCTCACCAAAAGGCAAAATTTTACACAGAAGATGGAGTAGGTATATTGAATAGCAAGCCTCGGGCAATGTGGGAGTATGTCGAGACTCCCAAAAGAAAAAAGCGTAAGCCGATCAGGACCTTCCCGATCGACAACCGCGAAAAAAGAGGTACCCGACACTACAATCCGTTACCACCTCCATAAACCGCATAGAGATCGAAAGCGTAAGCTTCCAAGCGTATGATCCCATGGACACGTACAGCCTCGCATAAGCCTCATCCCCCGCTCATTCCAGCGTAAGGCAAAGCGCCCAAAGACACGTGATATTGAGATGGATACCTCGCAAGTGCGGATGAACCTCGATATCAAACCCGAGGGCGAAGCCGGAAGAAATTATCATCAATCCCTCCTACCCCGAGCGTAAAATCAAAATCGGAAGGCCATGCCTCCAGAGGCTCTGAAAGGCCGATTGACTTATTGAAGAACAAGCCTGGATGTATTTGCTGGACTGTCGTCAAGACATGCAAGTGATCGGGCCGATGACTGCGCGCCATGACTTGAATGTTGACCCCACATTCGACTCACCCAAAGAATGCCGTCTGCAATACTCCCTGAAAAGTGATGCCATCCCAAGTAAGTAGAAAAGCTCTTCAAGGCGACATCATCGAGGAAATACAAGACCCGACCGCTAGAAATGTGGTAATGGTCGAAAAGCAAACGACAAATGGCGAACGTGCGCTGACTTCACCAACCTCAATAAGGCTCGGCCTGAAAGATCAGTTATCCGCTACCACTCCTGGATTGACATGCTCGTGGATTCCATTGCCGTTTCGAGATGCTCGCCTCGACGCATATTCTGGTATCATCAAGTCGATGAATGAGCAAGACAAAGCTAAAACAGCCTTCCGGCAAATGGGCCTATATCGCTATAAAATGATGCCATTCGGCAAGAACGCAGGGCAACCTATCACCGCATGGTCAACAAAGTCTTCGCTCCCAGCCTTGAAGGAACATGGAAGCGCATACATTGATGACATGGTCATTAAAACAAAAGATCGCGACCACACCTCGGACTTGGCGTAAACATTTGCCAATCTCCGAAAACACAACATGAAGCTTAATCCTGCAAATGCGCTGGTTCGAGCAGAAAATTCCTCGGGTTTATGGTCAACCACTGTGGATGTAAGCAAACCCGTAGAAGATCCGTGCCCCGCCGACATGGAGCAGCTCTACCGCATTAAGCACATACAACGATCGAACTGAAGAATAATTGCCCTTTGGCGCTTCATCTCCTGGCGCCAGAGAAATGTCTCCCCGTTTCTTCAAAAATCTTGCGCTGCAACAAAGGATTCGAGTGGAATGCCGATCGCACTGCAGCCCTCGAGCAGCTTCAGTGGAATACTTGGGCAAACCACCCTCCTCGCCAGCCCCGGTCCTGAGAGCCACTATATATACTCAGCTGCACGTGCCGCTAGCCGCCGTGTTGGGAGAAGAATCGACATTCAAAAACCCCGTATCCAAAGCCCCCGCCCCCGCTGAGGGTCGTTATTTTAATGCAAAAATTAGCTTACTCGCTTGTCATATGCCCGAAATTAAGGGCTTACTTTTCTCGCACATGTAATCATAGTATACACGTATGCACCATCAAGCAAGATCTTCACAAGCCCGACTCATCTGCGGCATTACTCAATCGGGCGATAGAGCTCACCGACTTCCACATCGACTACTTGCTCAGAGAGCAATCAAGGCCTCAGCATTGTCGATTTTCTCGTCGAAACAAGCTTCACCCAAGAAGAAGAGATCGAGAACCAATGGACAAACGAAGTCCGAGAGCAAAAAATGCCTGCCACAACCCGACCTACTTACCGTTGGGATTTATATGTCGACAAGCAAAGGCCTGGGAGCCGAGCCGGCATCCTTCTCATAGCTCCCACCTGCCGCTGCACTTGAGCTAGCATTACGATTCAAGTTCCCCGCCCAACAACGTGGGCGAGACGGGCAAGAATCGCCGGGTCGAACTTGCCGACATGGGAATTGGATATTTATCACAACAGTTCTTCGGATTCACAACCGGTCAGGAACCAAGTCCGGGGAATACATGGTACATCACCCCACACTAGTCAAGTATCGCGAGCTTGTCAAAGGAATTTTGAAAATTTCAAGTTCTGGGAAATAATCGTAATAGATCGGCGTAAAACATGCGCACTATTCTCTAAGATCGCCGAAGAAAGCTTATCACTATTGAATCCTTCAATAATGGTCGAGCACCTAGATACTCCAAATTTATCGATAGACTAGTGGTAATGGACATCGAGCCGCCAGAATTGATTGACGATTACAAAGATTACATCGAGCAAGTGATCTTACCCGCCGACAAGGTCAAGGCCACCACAAATGCTTGCTTGGTACTTTAGTGGGGAATTCTGTAAAGCTTGCCTAAGGTCGACTCAATGCTCCCACTCCCAGAGCTAACCGAGCGTCTCTATACGAGGTACATTTAGGGAATGCGGGCCATTGGCACCCGCGCCCAGCGTAAAGGGTATTACGCGCCAGATACCATCGATAACTCTCCGAAAGGGACAGAGAAATATGTTCGTGGAATGTGACAAGTGCCAAAGATACGCGGACATACCAAGACTTCCCTCCACCATGCAAACCCCGCTTGTCGCGGCCGGCCCTTCGACATGCTGGGATCGACTGACGGACCTTTCACCGCACAAGGAAAGTACAAATATGCGGGTCACCATTGATTATTTCACAAATGGATAAGCCAAGCTTCTGCCAAAATCACGTAAGCAAATGTCATCAAGTTCGCCCATGATCAAGTGTGGTGTAGATTTGGCCTTCCGCGGCAATTGTATCCCGACCACGCATACGCTTCTGACAAGTTTCTACGTGAGACGATCGGGCGTCAAGCATTGGCAATCTTCGTAGCCTATCCTCGGGAACGGGCAAGCCGAAGCCGAAACAAACAGCTCCCCATCGCA
>JABEVN020004334.1:0-14263 GCA_013146195.2 Codonopsis lanceolata | reverse complement strand
ATTCATCAACCTCTAAGCTTTTATTGTTGCGATTACATTCATTTGTTCAAAAGCAAAATAATATAGGATTTATTTTTTTTTTTTTTTTTTAAGCAGGCGGCACCTGCTAGATTTTATTGAATGAGAATAAAAAATTACAAACTTGAGGGGACAACCACTGGCCCTTATAAATGGGAGGACAAAGAGCCTTACCTCGAAAATAGGAAATACAAACCCCAAAATTAAAAGGCTTAGAAAAATACAAAAAAAACTTAAGAGTCACGAATCCTAGCCAAGCCTTGAGCATCAAAATAATATTGCTTTTGATGAGTGGGAAAAGCATCAAAAGACTCAAAAGTGACATCTCTGCCGGAATCCACGCTAGATTAGCCAATCCATCCGCCACAAAATTGGCCTCTATATATGTGACAAATAGAGAAATTAATTTCCTTGCAAAGGAGCCAATAGCTCGAACAAGATAAGCCAAAGCCCAAGAATGCCTATTGCGACCATTAAGCAAATCACATATTACCTTCAGTCGATTCAACAAGGGCGTTATGATGGCCGAATTTTGGAGCCGACAAAGGCCTTGATAAAAACGCAATTTCCGCCATGTTGTTAGTTGACTCACCATAGAAAGAGGAGTAAGCAAAACAACCCCCGCTAGAATCTCTAACAACACCTCCACCACCACTACGACTGGATTACCCGACAAGCCCCGTCGGAGTTTAGCTTGAGAGCCAGGGGAGGCTTATTCCATGCAACGGCAGAATAGTAACTTGCTTCAGAGGCAAAAGAATGGGCAAGACCATTGCTTGACGAAGAGCAAAAAAATTGGAAGCACAAAGGATGGAATGAAGATCATTATCAACCGCCTTGATAATAGGGATAGAGGATCTGGATTTACCATCAAATATGACACCATTTCGGAATTTCCATATGTTCCAAAGAATAATGGACGGAAGAAGAAGAGGAACCACTCCTTTGCAACTGCACCAAGTAGCCATGCATCGATTTTTTATTGTTGCTCCTTGAAGAGATAGACCATAAGAAGCAAAATGCTGCCAAGCGACTTTAGCAACATCACCATCAAGAAAAAGGTGGTTGAAAGACTCTAGCGGGAGTTGTCACAGACAAATACATTTAGAGGCCAAGCGAACACCTTTTTGCATAAGCCCAATCAATAGGAATCCGCCCCATAAACAGAGCGCCATAGAAAGATCTTGATGTGCTTAGGAAGATACTTGTGCCACATGAATTTTGATGAGAGATTAAACACAACAGATGGGGCAACCAAGTCCAAGGTGAACTAAGCGTAAAAACACCGTAAGAGGTACGATCCGAGGGGAATCGAGAATCGGTAATGGAGATTTTGTGATTTGATATAGCCACAAAAGCGAGGAGAAGAATAGATCGGGCTATAGGGAGCAAATTTCCATTCAAATCAAATAAATCCTTGACTGATTCTAAGGAGCAATCAGGAGGACGGGTGAGATGTTGCCCAGGGATCCAGTTATCTAGCCATATAGAGATAGAGCCCATCCCAACAGTCCAGCCAATACAAGGCTCAGCTATAGCCTTTATCCGCTGGAGCCGCTGATGTGAGAACCACGGCTAGAAGAGATAAAATCATGAGAAGAATTGCAATAGCGGGCTCGAAGAAAATCTGTCCACAAATTGGTTTGAGTTCGAAAACGCCACCAAAGCTTAATGGAATGAGCTTTGACAAGAGAGAAAAGAGAAGTAACACCAATTCCTCGATTGAGTAGAGCCGACAACAAGAAGCCTGTGAGACCCAATGAGATTTCGATCGGCCATCAATACGCCCCGAAAAAATTGGCAAAAATCTATCAAGCGAATAATCGCCATGGAGGCTCGAGCGAGGCAAAGAGATAGGCTGTCATAGACTGAAGAACGTGATTAATAAGGGTAACACGACCAGCCGGATTAAGGAACGAACCAGTCCATGAGTCTACCCGCTGTTGAAGCTTAAGGGCAAGAGAATCAAAAAGCCGCTTGCTTTTCCGACCCACATATAAAGGACATCCCAAGTAAGTAATTGGGAATGAGCCAAGACTGAAACCAGAATTAGAAGCAATGGACGCAGCACGGATTGGAGACATCACAGGATCAACAAAAACTTGACTTTTGGCCGAATTAATAAGTCGTAAATAGCAACGTAGTGAGCAAGAAGATCGGCATGCTTTTGAAGAGACCTGCGGCTACCGTTGCAAAAAATGATGATATCATCCGCAAAAGATAAATGAGAAATAATGGGGCATCCACTCGAAGAGGAATAGCACACACTGAGATTATCCTGATGAAGACGATTAAGACCTCGACTGAGAACTTCCGCTGCAATAATAAAAAGACTGGGGGAGAGCGGGTCTCCTTGTCTAAGCCCACAAGAGGATTGAAAAAAACCGCCTCACCATTAACTAGGACAAAAACCAATTATTTGCAACCAATCTCCAAATCATGTCAATGAAAACCTCATGAAAACCGAATTTGCGGAGAACCTGGATTAGGAAAACCCAAGAAACTCTATCAAATGCTTTGGCCATGTCTAACTTGATAATAATATTGGAACCAGTCACTTTTTTCCCCAAGTAGGAAACCATTTCCTGAGCAAGCAGCACATTATCTTGAATTATACGGCCTTTGGTAAACGCACTCTGATTTGGGGAGATGATATGAGGGAGAATCAAAGCAAGCCGGGAGGCCAACAATTTGGATATAATTTTGTTACAGAAGTTACACAGACTCTGATTGGCCTAAGATCTTTAACCGACTGAGGAGTATCAATCTTAGGGATGGTGGCAATAAGGGTGCTAGACCAAGCCCTTGGCAAAGTGAATCCAACAAAAAATTCTGAATAGCCTCAAAAGATCAATCTTTATAATATCCCAAAGAAGTCAGAAAAAATGACCGGAGAAGCCGTCCAGGGCCACTTATTGCCGCCGCTTAGACTACGGATAGAGGTCAATATCTCTTCTAACGATGGAGGAGAAATGAGAGCTGAGTTCCATTCTTCTGTAATAAGAAAAGGAATCATATCCAAGTCCCGAGGCATGGGAGGAGAAGAAGACTGAAGCAGCATACGAAAATAATCAACAAGACCCGATTTTATGTCATCATTACTATCAAGACGAGAGCCATTAGCATCACAAATCAGTGAATATGCGGCCGAGCTTGTCGAACGAAGCATGAAAGAGTTTTGAATTTCCGTCGCCTTCCTTGAACCATTTTATTTTAGACTTTTGGCGCCAAAAAGCCTCCTCACGGGAAAGAGCCAATCTGAGCTTAGCACAGGCATTCATAAGAGCGAATCGGTTCTCATCGTGTTTAACTCATAATATAATTCATGTTCGAAACTATAGCCTCGACCTCTTTGACTTGAGAAAAATGTTCCCAAAAACTTCCTTGTTCCATTGACGAAGAGAGTTCTTAACAGCTTTCAACTTGAGAGAGAATTTTATCATAGGGCGGGCTGATATTGGAGAATCCCAAGCTGACTTCACAGTGTCCAGAAATTTGTCATGGCTGGTCCAAACATTTAAGAAAGCGAAATCTTGGCGATGAGCAGATCTAGAGCTTGAGAAAGAAAGGAGAAGCGGACTATGGTCCGAGCACGTCTGATTGAGATGCTCCAGAAGAAGAGGCATATGTGTCCAGCCAAGGCGAGTTGCATAAAAATCGTCTATACGTTGATGAATTGTAGCATTACCCTCTCGTTTATTCCACCAAGTGAGCGAGAACCCGAGTAACCGAGGTCTATTAAACCCAGTAGCCGAAGGCAAGCATGAAAATCGAGCACCCGATTGATCCCAATCACGACCACCGATTTTTCTCCGGGTGCAAAATAATATTGAAGTCGCCTCCGACAAGCCAGGGAGAATTCATGTGCTTTCTGAGAGCTAATGTCAATCAAATCCGACCAAAGGGATTGGCGATCAGTGGAGGAGCATTTAGCGTATACACAAGAGAGAAGCACAGGAGAAGACCAACTGTAATGCTTAAGATGAAGAGTGATTTGCTGAGATGATTCATTGATTAAAGAACATGTAAAAGATGATTTAGCAAAAAACCATATGGAACTTGAAGAGTTTGAGAAGTCGCATCGATACCGAGACGCCGAGTAATAAAATGCACCCGGTCCAAACTAAGCATTGGTTCAAAAACAGCAAAGAAAGAAACTTTGTGTAAACGAGAAAGATTTTTGATACGAGCAATGGTAGAGTCATTACCGATGCCGCGAGCATTCCAGAAGATGGCCTTAATATCCATGGGAAACCGATCGAGAAGAGGACGATTGCTGGGACTTTGATCTAGTAAGACGATCTGACAAAGTAATAGACGGTTTAGGATGTGTAGACTTTGAAGTTGCAACATGGTCAATGTTAAGAGCCTCCATATTTGAATTTTGTTCACCTTCTTCCTCAATAACCTCCAAAACCACAAATCTGTTTGGCGAAATAATAGATGGCTCCGTGTTTGGAATATTAGAGGGATTAACGTGAGAAACCCTTCGCCCGACATGAGGAGAATTTTCGCCTCGCCGAGTCAATTTCGACTGGCTGCTCCACATTATCATTGGGCTGACAAGGGGCCTGGGAAGAATTTTGAGAGGTGCAACCTGTACCTTGCTTGTCATTCTTTTCCAAAGGCTCAACATTATCAACGGTCGGGCAAGGAACTTGAGGAACATTATGAGTAGCACCGTTTATGTCTTGCATACCCGTCTTAACCAAGGGGTCAATGGGATTGGAGTCTTTTAGATGACTGGGGTCGTTTTCATTGACATTAGGGTTTCGTTCTGGATCGGTTGCTTGAGGTGGAAGATTTGTGGGACTTGATCTAGGAACATCAGCTTGCTGTTGATGAGCTTCCAAATCTGGAGAGATAGATGCTTCTTTTGGTTTCCACACCGCAGGTGGTTTTGGAACTTGTTTTGCCGGCTGCATATCGGGAACATCCTGATTAATACCTTTCCCTTTTTGAAGAGTCTTTAGATAAACCTTGCAAGAGTCTCCATCATGGCCAAGGCGGCGACAGAAAGTGCAATAAGAGGGGAGTTTTTCAGCCTCAATAGGCTGCCAAAAACCTTCCGAGTTTGGAATACCAGTATCGATCCAGATTCGAGAAGGAAGAGGTTTGGTAAGATCAACCTCAATACAA
The DNA here is from genome assembly GCA_013146195.2 of Codonopsis lanceolata. Taxonomy (NCBI): domain Eukaryota; kingdom Viridiplantae; phylum Streptophyta; class Magnoliopsida; order Asterales; family Campanulaceae; genus Codonopsis; species Codonopsis lanceolata. The sequence goes on along the minus strand of JABEVN020004334.1, from coordinate 9,106 downwards.
ATACGAGCCATGCTAGGTCGTTGGAGGCTGGCAGTTGGATTATCAATAGTTAATGGTTTGCCTATCATACTCGCCATAGAGAAGAGAGTTTGCTTGTTGAATAGGTAGATAGGCAGATTTGGTAGGGCAAACCATACTGGGACTATCGGGCTCTCAATATCAGGGCGAAAATCATGCGTCCACTTGAAGACACGCATTGGGTACTGGCCTACAAACCACTGATCTTTAATCCACAGCCGCTGAAAATCACCTTCATGATGAGCTTGTATGAGAACATGCTTAGTATCTAGATGCCCAAGGGTGACATCTGCCTTTAGGCCGAAGGTTAAAAACTCCCGTCGCATTGCGTCCATAGAAGGGCGGCCGTGAGAGAATTTTCCGACAAGAGTTAAATGGAAAGGCTTAGAAAGATCGGCTACAAGCGAGGGGTTTAGGCGTAGAGCTGGTTCACCCTTGTATAAGGATGGCGGGATGAGGGGTATGCTGGGCGGCGCACTGTTTGAGAGTATAGATGCAAACGATTTCTTTAAGGTGGGAGAAGGAGGAGCCGCGGGTGGTGCCTCTTCAGCCGGAGCCACGGCCGGAGCCGCAGCCATGGCCCTTGAATGAAACCCTAGACAAGAATTGAATGAGCATATATAGAAGAATCAAAACATAAAGTTGATACAAGTTACCTCCCACCTCCTAGATTATGGATGATTTAGTTCATCATAGACAATGAACAGCACATGGAGATGATTGGATACATGATTTGAACTTCAATGTCGAAATTACAGAATCTAACTATGTTATACAATCTAAAAACTACCTAAAATCTACCTAAAGAGAGCTTTCAGCCGTCCTCCTCTTTTTTTGGCTCGGCACCTGACTTCTATATATACTTGGGAGTTGTAATTCGATCGAATGACTGTGTGAAAATCCAACTTTGACGCATTCTGACCACCTTGCGGTCGCAAGGTTCTGGGTACCTTGCGTCCGCAAGGTCTCCAGTATGTTCCGCCTTGGAATTCTTGACTTGAGCCTTTTGTGACCCATACTGCCTACCTTGCGGTCGCAAGGTCTGAGGCACCTTGCGTCCGCAAGGTCTCCAGATTCTGCAACTTCCATTTTTTCTTCATTTTTCCATTTTGGCCCTTCTTGAAATTTGCGCTTAAAACCCTGGAGTTTTTCATATTTTCACTAATAACCCTGAAACTTACAACACTCACCGAAAACATATATTAGTACCCAAAAGCCTCGTGAAATAGCATAATTTAAGTCATAGAAGTATATAAAATCGACGTATAAAATACATCGATCAATGACTCAACCAAATCTAGAAATAGGAATCAACAATCTCCTCCTATTTGGTTGATGTCATCATCTTAGGTACTAGCAGACTTTGAATCATGCACTGAGATAATAACATGTCTTAAAGATTTTTATTAAGAGCAGACATGCCTCTCAGAGCAGAAGCCTTAGTAGAGAGATAGCTACTAGACTAAGTACTTACAAGAGAAAAGCATTAAAAACAAGTACTAAGTAGAGCAGGGTTTAAATCTATGAGATAAGCACATATGCAACATGTAAAGATTTAAACACGAAGTTTAAATGAACTAAATAATAGCAAGATAAAGCAATTTAAACTTTGAAAGAAACTGAAGTCCTCTGTGATTAAATAAGCTGTTTAACATCAGAAGGTTTGGTAAAACAGCAGAGTTTAAAACCAAAGATACAGAACTAAATACCAACAGATTCAGAATAGATTGGGCTGAGTGCGTCGTCGTTCTAAGTAGTCTCCAACCCAGACTCTGATTTTGTCATTCAGGCGTTCTCTAAGTCGGTTCTGTTCTTCAATCAGGGCTTGATTCAAAAAGTGAGTAGCTCTCTCCTCCCTGATGGCACCAACCCTACGTTGTTCAGAAGCAGCAGCCCTTGCATCAGCTTGCTCGACAAGGCGAAGATCAGTGAAATCAGCAACCTCCCGTCTACGAATAATTGCTCGTGCCATACCGGTCTTGAGCTCATCGAAGAGGGCACGAATGCTGATTTGCTGAGAGTGCAGCATGCCTATCAGAGCAGCCTGTTGATCTTGAACCAGGAACCGGTGAGTAGTGAAGGCTTGAGCAGTGTCGTTCACCAGTTGATCAACAATCTTGCCGATGTCAAAGATGGTGGCATGAGTAGCGTTGAGGCCATAGCTGAGCACCTCGATCTGCTGGGCCATAGAGGAGACCGTGCTGTTGAGATGAGCGAGCTGGTCATTGTTTGCTCGGAGGAGATCAAGAAGGGCAGGATCAGCAGTGTGTATTGGAAGGGAAGAAGGGTTGAGGTTGACTGAGATATGAGTCTCAGATGGGTGAGGAGCAAAGTGTGTAGAAGAAGAAGAAGAAGCAGGATGGTTAGCACCAGAGGTTGTAGGTGGAGGAGAAGAGGGTTTGGAATCAATTTCAATGTCAGTGGCTAGGCTACTAACAGAGAAAGAAGAAGCAGAAGAGGAAGAAGATGCTTCTAAAAGGTAGGAGGGAAAAGGATAGTCGGGTAGAAGAATGAAATTAGGAGGGGAAGTAGAAGGGTATAGAAGATCTGAAATAGAAGAGAAACTAATGGTTTCTTGGGAGGCTCTTGGATTCGTTGGCAACCCCCGGCACCAAACTATGTTAAACTCAACACAGACGGGTCATCTAGAGAGGGTGTAGCTACTGGAGGGGGCGTAATTAGAGATTCTAAAGGTTTCTTCCTTTGTAGTTTTTCCCATTTTTATGGGCAAGGAACAAATACTTATGCTGAATTTCGGGCTCTTTGTGATGGTTTAACTTTATGTCGCGACAAGAATTATGAGAAGGTGATCGTGGAAGTGGATTCTTTGGTTGTTGCTTCAGCTATTAAGGATAGGACAGGTTGTCCTTGGCTCTTCACTTATGATCTCCGTCGGTGCCTTAATCTTTTGGGAAATTATGAGATTGGTCACATTTATCGGGAAGGCAATGCAGTTGCAGATAGATTAGCTGACGTGGCTCATGCTTCTAGGATCGGATCGATTATTTAAATCGCGGTGACTCGACTTCCAGAGAGGTTCGACGTGTGCTACAACACGATGCTCTGGGTTTATTTTCTTTTAGAAAAAATTAATGTATGCTTATTTTTCTTTGGTTGATGTAGCTTTTGGTATGTATCTCCTTTTCGAGGTCAGGCTCCTCCGTCCTCCCGTTATAAGGGCAAGGCTGGTTGTCCCCCTCAAGTTTGTACTTCCATTTTTATTTTTAATAAAATCCCGCAGGGTACTGTCCCTGCTTATATAAAAAAAAAATAGAAGAGAAATCAAATAGAAAATAATGGGTGGCAGAAGAGATGGAAGGAAAGAGAATTTGATATAGGTCAGTAGAGATGGTGTAAAACCCTAGTTTATTGCTTATGTGTTTATTTCATGAGATCATACTTTCATAATCATCATTAGTATGTTAACTTAGCTCACTTATATGTTTAAAGTCGATAGCATGTTCATTGACGTCGTTTGGGATGCTCGTTTGCACCTTTCTTTCACGAGTTGCTTTGAAACTCGGGTTTGTGTTTTATGTTGTAAACACTTGGATAAATGTTAGAAATCATTCTTAACATCATTAACACGCTTTAGATGTTGGTTGGATGCTAGTTGCATCGACGGTTTGATCGCTAGTTTGATTCGAGCGTTAACCCTTCTTCGTTTGACCTTTTCGGTTGTTGTTCGGGAGTGTTCTGTCTGAGTTCTTAGCCATGTTTGAGTGAGGTTTGAACATGGATTTGCTTTGGTTATTGTTTAGAGGTGTTTAGGGTTGAATTCTAGACCATTTCGGGCTTTGGAGGACTTGAGGGTGCAAGAGGGAAGGACCTAGATCAACCAAGGGGGCAAAATGAAAGTTTTGGAAGCGATGACGATCATGCCTAACCAATGCGACCGCATTGGACCTTTTTCCAGCATTCGGGATTTTCTGCATTTGTCAAAAGTTGACCAACCAAACCCCACCCAAACCCAACCTAACCCACCCTAAACCACCCTAGTTCGTCCTAACTAACCTCTCATGCATGCTTGACAAGTTTCAAGTGGTTTGGATGCATGTACAACACTTGGCAAGGAAAGACCTCCAACATGCACTCACATGCATTGGACACCCCACATCAGCCATTGCATGTCCAATACCTCCACTAAACCCACCATAATCAGTCATCCTCTTCCAAATTCGTGGCTGAACATTTCTTGAGAGTTATAGAGAGTTTATACAAGGTTCTTGAGTGTTCATCAATGGTGGCCAAGCTTTGAGGAAGCCATTTCCAAAACCGTTCGGTAGAAGTGAAGAGGAGAGCAAGGAGAACACATACCCAACCTTGCATGGACGTTTTTGTACAACTTGTAGAGCTTGTTTAAGGTAAGTTACAACATCTCTTCTTATTTCTTTTAGCCTCATTGACCCTAGGGAAAACAATCTTGCTATATGAGGTCAATGAGTGCACTTAGGACTTTGTAGAGATGCCATGTTCTAGATTATGTTATGTGATGAATTTGGGTTGTATGAACAGATTATAGACCTATTATAAACCATGATTTTAATGTCATTTAGGGTAGTAATGTATGATAGATCATGCTACTTCGTTGTTTAAGTGTTGGGAGCATATTGGATGAGATAGTTAGGCTTGTAGAGATGCCATGATCACGTATATGCTAAATGATGTATTTTGGGTTGTGTAAACAGATTATAATCAGGTTGTAAATCATGATTTTAATGTTATTTAAGTGTGATAATGTATGACAAATCACCCTACTTTGTTGTTTAAGCATTGGGAGCATGTTTGGTGAAATAGTTAGGCTAGTAGACATGCTATGTTCACGTATATGCTAGATGTTACATTTTTGATTGTATGATCAGATTATAAACATGTAATAAACAGGTTATAAACCATGTTTAGGATGTTATTTAAGTGTGATAAAGTATGATAGATCACCCTACTTTGTTGTTTAAGCATTGGGAGCATGTTTGATGAAATAGATAGACTTGTTGAGATGCTATGATCACGTACATGCTAAATGCTACATTTTAAGTCGTATGATCAGATTATAAACAGGTTATAAACCATTTTTAGGATGCTATTTATGTGTGATAATGTATGCTAAATCACCCTACTTTGTTGTTTAAGTGTTGGGTGCATATTTGATGAAATGGCAAGAATGTATATGCCTAGTTTGTGACTTTGATTCTATGTTTCATACTTGATTATTTGATTGGGGTTTTATGGGTTTAATGACCTTAGTAACCTATTTAATTACGTTAGTATGGACATAGGAGAGTATTGAGGCCAATGGCTTCTATACCCTAATTTTGAAAGATTGACTATGACTCAACGGAGTTGACCATTGGGTTAGTATGACATTAAGGAGTAATAAGCCTAAGTCCTACGAATTTTGGGGTAGTATTAATGGGGGTTAAGCCTCCAAGCATTTTAAAGTGTATGAAGAACACTTGATGATTAGAGCCTTGATTTTATCTCTAATGTGATTATGTGCTAGTTGTGAATTAAAAGCATGACTAGATGATTGTAGAGTACATGCCTACTTATTTGAGCATATGAATATGAATTACATGTGCTTGAAGTTTGAGTCCGTGAGTCGGTTTGTTGAGTCTTTGGGGCGGGGACGATGCATCATCTTCACGATTGTGAGATTCGTGATTTTGATGAATCGCCGGATTGCACACACCCTCTATCGATGGCCACGGTAGGGAAGTAGTTGATCTTAGTTGTAGTATGGAAACATGACTTTGATAACTATCGAACTCGAGCGGGAAATGTCTCGGGGACGCCGATATCCACGAAAGGGATATCGAGGACACATAAGTTTGGCACATGTTTTTGCGGAGCGACATGCGGAAAAAGGGTAACGATATCACCTCCCTTTGTATGAATTGACTCACGAGTGCTATATGTGAATAATGTGGTACGTGAATATGATATGATATGAAATGTTGGTTGATTGAATTAATGAAATGTTATACTTGTTGATAACATGATATTCAAGATTGTTAAGTATGAATGCCTTGACATGATTATTTATGAAATGTATATTATGTCAATTGCATGAATTATTATTGTTGAGCATGATGCCATGACAGGAAGTTATTGTTAGTAACTTGCTAAGTCTTTATGACTTACTTCTATTTGTTTTGATTGTTTTCCCTAGATCCGAGCCGTGCAAGTGGATCGAAGTGATTGTTGTTTTACATTGAAGAAGCTTTGGCAAGGTTGCTACCTTGTATTATTAGTACCTTTTATTTTGGCAAGGACGACGGACATAAAGTTATATAAACTTTATGTGGGGTAGCAAGACTTTATTGTGTGATATTTGAACTTATGTTTATTATTTCTTAATGTTTTGAGAGCCGACATATGTTAGTCGTGCCTATGTATTTATGTTGATCATGCTTTTGTTGTTTAACCATGTATTGGTTTGTTTAATATGTTTATTATCCGGCATGTTTTTAGCCAAGCATGTTAGACTAGAGTTCTAGACTTAGTTTAATATTGGGTTCGGCCGTAGCGTAGCGCCGATGACTTGATATATAATTGCCATAAATTGTTATATGTGCCTATTGTTGTCAAGGCACATGATTTTATTTTTGGACCAAGAGATTCATTATCTCTAAGGTTGTATTAGTTTGAGCTTGTTAGCTCTGGGCGCCATCGCTTAAATATTATACGCTCCCGCATGTGTTAAAGTTTTTGGCGCATCGCATCGTTATGGCCTTACCCACTATTTGCTACTTGTTTTTGTTAAGTGCCTTTTTAGGCGGCACGACCTCGGGGTCTCAGCATTGGGACTCGGTCGGTCGCCGCCACGCTTGGTATCGAGCTTATGTTATAAGTTAGCTATTCGCCGATAGGTTCCTTGGCTTAGGGGTTGGTTTTGTGTGATAGTTCTATCTTAACGAAGAGTGTTCTTGTAGGTTAATATGGTTGACACTAGAGCTGGTACTAGCACCTGAGGTAGTGCCAGAGGTGCCTCTAGAGGCACAAATGTTGGTAGAGAAACTAATGAGAACCGCCGTACTGAGGTTCCTCCACTTCGAACGCCGGAGGAGCACCATTAAGCGATGTCTACCATGTATGGGAATGCTTTCGCGATGATGACGAGATGAATCAAAGTCTTGGTAGGCTGAACCACACGCCAACATACCACAGAATCAACAAGAATCATAGCTTGCCAAAGAAAGCCTGAAGACCGCAGTTGAGACCTACCGTATTGAGGCTAGATATCACTTGAGATTCGATGCTTGAAAAGTTCAGAAAGCGAAACCAAGACAATTCGATGGGGAACCTGATGCTTCAAGGCCGAGTTGTGGATCGAGCATCTAGAGAAGATATTTGCACCGTTGAGGTGTGATGATGAACATAAGGTGGTACTAGCGCCTTTAAGCTAGAGGCGCCGCAGAGCACCGGTGGCAAAAGCTAAGAGAGAGTTGGGACATGCCGAGAGTCTCCCCACACGTGGCCTAACTTTGTTAGGGAATTTAGAGCTTCAGATGTGCCGAGGTTGTTCTGGGAGAGAAGGGAGAAGGAGTTCCTTGACCTCGTGCGTGGAGGTATGTCTATATCGCAAAGATTCGGCGAGGTTTACGAGCTAGCACGCTATTGCGCCATTTGATTCCGTGATGAGGCCAAGAGAACACGTAAATTTGTGAAGGGCTTGAAGACGAGTATAGGAGACACCGATGCCGTTGTCTCATCGCCTGTGGAATATAGGAGGCAAAGCGTGGATAGAGCCTACGTGATTGAGCCGGGATATCGAAGAGCACCGTATCATGGGTAATTCGGGTTTTTCTTCACACGCCTAGACGTCTTGACGAGGAAATGGATCGTAATCGGGAATTATCATGGGCACAATGATCGTAGGAAAGGAAATGGCAAGTTTAATAATGAAGGGCGTGAAGCAGAAATCGCCGTGGTGGTAGAGGAGCTACTTCTACACCGAGTCGTGGAGATCGTGGCATGATTGTGGTATGCTCCTATTGTTCGAAGACTCGGGCACATCAAGATAAATGTTGGAAGAAGAGTGGGGCACCACCTAGTAGAGTGCTACTATTGTGGAGCCGCAAGTGGGCACGTGAAGAGGAATTGCCCTAAGTTGAAGGGTAATCACGAGGATCGAGTCGACCTACCGTTGGGGCTAAGAGAGATAGCGATGGGAAAGCAAAGGTGCAGGTCGCTTGTTTGCTCTAGACCGAGAGGAGTACCCGAGTCGACCGCAGTTATTGGAGGTACCATTTCTATCTTCGATAGTGAAGCACGCAGTACTTATAGATCCGTGGTCATCACATTCGTATGTCAGATCACATTTTGTTGACCGCTTGCGCAGTATTGCCTCGCCTTTTGCCTTACGTGCTTGAAGTTTCTACCTCGCTGGGAATGTTTATTGGCTTCGAAGTTTATAAAGCATGCGATGTACTTGTGATGAACATGTCTTGCATGCGATCTCGTAGTGTTGCCACTTAGTGATTTTTGATGATACTTGTGATGGACCGTTGGGCGCTTATATCTTTGGTAGATTGCTTTAGAAGAGGGTTACATTTGATATGCCTGGTGTTCCTAAATTTATGTTCGTGGGAGATAACGCTGCCTAGTGGGTCAGCGCCATTTCGCCTAAAGGCTAGGAAACTATTGTCACGTGGTCGCACGGGTACCTAGCTTGTGTGGTTGATAAACGGGTTTCGACTTCAGATCTTGAGGACGTGCTTGCCAGAATGAGTTTCCTGATGTCTTCTAAAGATTTTGGGATGCCACCTAGATAGGGAGATCGAGTTTTGTATCGTTGTTGTTGCCGGGACGACTCGATATCGGGCGCCGTGATAGAATGGCACCTATGGAGTTGAAGGAGTGAAGGCAGCCAGGTGAGTTTCTGATATTGGCTTTATCAAGCCAAGTGTATCACCTGGGGTGCGCCGGTATTATTTGTCAAGAAGAAGGATGGAAGCCTAAGATTGTGCATTGATTACCGGAGTCGAACAAAGCGATGATCAAGAACAAGTATCCATCGCCGCATATAGATGACTTGTTTGATCGCTTGCAAGGATCGGTGGTGTATTCCAAGCTTGACTTGAGATTC
>JABEVN020004333.1:0-14260 GCA_013146195.2 Codonopsis lanceolata | reverse complement strand
GTCAACTTATGGCAATAAAGACCCTCATCTAAGATATTTACTTACATTATGTAGAATAAGAGCTTAAAATTGTCGGTTATTAAACTAAACTTTGTTATTCATTTGGTTGTTACTACTAGCTCATTCTTTTACCAACTCTTTCGTATTTCATTTTCGAAACATATGAGCGAGTCTAGGCTAGGATAACTTGCGTTGGCGTGTGATTCACATTTATTGGAATCTTTCTCTTCTTTGACAAAAGCCTTATGCAATGTGAATAATGGAAAAATTAATGGTTCTCTCCTCTCTTCTTTTTATCTATAACTATATACATAAAAAATGGCCTTCATAACTTAGGATTTTTATTATTATTTTATTATGGCCCATTGTTATGATTACTACCTTATCTTATCATAATTAATGAACAAAATCAAAAGGGGAGTACTAGTGGTGGTAGTCGTTTCATACTATTAACCATGGATAGCGGCTGGTGGGAGAAACGGTTGGCAAAAATAACGGCAAATTTTGGAACTATAAAAGAGGCAGGCAAATTGATGGGACTTTCCTTGATTGTTTCTATATTTTGCTACAGCGGAATCGTGAGCAGAGAGAGGCATGACAAAGCATTGGAGTTCAAGGTAAACTTAACCAAATTTTCTTTGAATGAAATACAATGACCTATGTCCCTTTCCCTTTTACTTGAGCCACGATGTGAGTTACGTATAAGCCACGCATTGAGAGGCTATACTTTTTCAATCCAATACTGAATTTTATTGTTAGGAATGAAATAAGTTATTGTTAATAAAACAATAGAACCTTATTGTTTGAATCAGAACCTTATCCATGTCACTTATATTCTTGTTGATAATCTGTTTGAACTTCAATTTCAGTCCTCCACTCAAATCCTTGAAAAATGTATTATAAAATACTATTTTTAATGTTCAGTTCTCCAAGTCATTTTCACACACTTTTCAATTGTTCTATCTCTGCTAAATCTTCCAGACCCAGCAATGTTAAATGTAATTATATAACTTGTCATGTGCTATTGGCTATTACTTTGACTCACTAACATATTTCTGATTGGCAGTGAGCTACAACCTCCTTGATAATTTCCTCTTTGTTTCATTTGCGAAATACTTGTAGGTTTTTATTTCTTCCCTCCAAGGTATGTATTACTAAATTTTATCTCTTATAAACAACTTTTCTTACTCTCCTCCATTCAACCTATAGACTTCCACTCAATTTGTTTTGTGGTTATCCAACAAAGAGAATTCCGATAAGAAAACTTATACAATTTCATCATTTACCCTCATAGAAATTGTTGTTTTTAAACGACTACTTCGAAGCCAACATTATATTTTATTTTGAGTTTATGAATGTGTATGCAAGTCATAATGTGCAAACCTGTTGTTTTAGGTAATACATGTTAGTTGTCATCGGCTTAACACCACACTTATGTTGAATGAAGTTTTCATATAACTTCAACAATAAAAAGTAAAAAAAAACGAGTAAAAGACATGCATATGCATATGCGAGGAATGAGATATACTCTAAATTTCAAATTATTGAGTAGCTAATCGTAAGAGAAGTTCTTTTAATCCAAAATTAGCTTTATTTTTAGGAATGTGATGGCTCTCTGCTAGCAAATCCAATTCTTCAATATGACTTCTTGATTTCACTTGTTTGAAATCCTTTGTTGATCTATTTGTATTATTTACTTATTTTCCAATCTTGTCGTTTACTAATGTGATTGTAAGTTAGGATATTACAAAAGGAATAAAGAGAGAAATGCATTGATTCTAAATAAACAAAGTCGGTGAGGTAGTCTTGTGTAATTCATATTCTCTATTGTTACCTTGCACAAAGTGTTAATTTTATCTATGGCAAGCGAAAGAATGCTATGATAGAACATGATATAAAATTATGTGAACTTCGATTTATGCAAAGGACATTTGTGTAACTTGCTAATATCTTTTTTTCTCTCCTTTATGCAAATAATAGGAAGCTCCATATCTTTCTCACCTTTATGCAAATTATAGGATCCATCATAATGAATTGTCATTTTAAGAGTCAAATTGATGAGATCTTCAATGAGAAAACGAGTGTTAAATATGTAATGTCTGTATTTACACTCATATACACACGAATAGTTGCATATATTATGCTAAAACATATTGACATACTTGAGAGTTTTGTTTAGCATTATTTTGCCATAACTAATATTTCATTACACTGTAGCAGGAAAAATACGGTTGTAAAAACGAGTTCAGCCAGTTTTCTTAGTTATATAATGTTATCATGTGACAATGCTGACAAATTTTTAATATGGTTTGGTCATATTTGTTCCAATTATTATTGTTATGTTCGCTATGTTTCTTTAGATTGATTTATTCTCATTCATAATCATAGACAAACAACACGAGAATATGTCGATTAAATCACCTATTCAAGTAAGGCACCTACAAATAAATCGAAAGACATTCACTACACGATTAAGAGCTTTGCGAGTAGGGTTAGAAACAATATGTGCACCAAGCCTCTCTTTCAAAATCCAAAAGATGATAATGATTAACGACAAAGTAAGTGTTAAATATCTTGATTGTACTGAATATGAGATAATATATTAAAGGGTGTTCAAATTGGCATCATAATTTTCAACAAAGACATCAATCATTCACCAAAACTTTTGTAGCAACCAACAAAATATATCAAATCTCAACGGTGGCCGTGAAAAGATCAATCCAATGTTTCCGAATGTACATCCCGATCGGTGACAACATTAGATATAATTTCAAGGACATCAAAGACATTCAAGATCAACCTCAGTACTGGCTTGATGACATGGGTAATTAAATTGAGTTCCCCATAACAACTATTGACTTATAGACATGTTTTCCAACAATATCTCATTGTTGTTTTATAAGTGCAGATTATTATTATTATTATTAATCTTGTAGGTGAAATACAATTGCAAACAACAGCTACATCAATTTACAGATAGCACCAAAAGGCACAAACATGGAGAATTTATACCAAATATATATTTAAAATTAAATTAAAAAATTCTGAAATATTAGACAATCTTTTTTTTATTTAATATGTTTACTTTCTCTGGATTTGAATAACTATTCGTACCTTAGATTTGTATGCATTTGATCATTTGAAAATCTTTTTTTTATTTAATATGTTTACTTTTTTTGAATTTGAATAACTGTAAGTTAGCACTCTTATCCTTAACTTAATCAAAAAAATATTTAACAATAAATGCAATAGACTTGTGTTTTAATCAAAACAACACGTGCAACGCACGTGCCTTTTATTAGTACTGATTAAATGAGATCCCCACCGATTGTTCATGTCAACGGATGTCGGGAATATATATCTCTTTTTATATTGGTTATGTGGAGTGGCACTTAACAAAGGAAAGGTCCCCCTTTTCTCTATAAAATACATCTTCGTTTCAAGGGTTTTATCAAGTAGCTACAATGACGGTCTCATAGATACTCGGTTTTTCTACTTCCTCTTGTTTCGGCTTCCATTACCACTCTATTAGTTCAATTATTCCTAAAGAATCTCTTCAAACCAAATGCTACTATGAGGAAACACCCGCCGAGCCCTTGGGGGTTCCACTCACCTATCTCACACCTCTCGTACTAAGGTTTCAACGCTGAGGCCTTGAGAGAATTTCTCGGCCGCTTCGTTGCGATAAATGAGCAGCGAGGCGAGGCTTTTATTTATAGTGAGATGAGGGGACACGGCTGGAATTCTTTGGTTTGTTCGGCTTGACTTCAGCGACTTGTACCTTGTGCATCAAAGTTGTACATTTTCACATCGAGACAAGCTCGGTAGATGGCTTGGTGCCACCAAGGAGACCGCAGTGCGGCACCAGGAAGCATGATGCGGCACCAGCGGCACTATTCAAGTTTTGTTTTTTGCACTTTCACCCCCCTGCGGTTCTTGTTTTTGCGCATCTGCTTTTCCTCTCGCATTTTTTGACTCACGTAACTTGACATTTGTTAGGTTTTAACGATTCTTGATATTTTATATCGATCACATATCGAGGGGTGACAGAGGTAATTGGGGGGTATGCCTATGCACTCTTTCTCCCCTTCTCACTTTTGTTTCTATACGTGATATAATCCTATCGAAACCTACGTTTACACCAATGATGCCACTATTTACTCGTAAATGCAGGGAGGATTGAAAGATTAGTGGCTATGACATACCAACTGATTCTAGGATTCTCATTAATGTCTATGCCATCATGCGAGACGAAGATTCTTGGGAAATGCCAACAAAATTTTGGCCAGAGAGATTTATGGAGAGCCAAATTGATGTGAAGGGCCATGATTTCAATTTTTTGCCGTTTGGGAGTGGAAGGAGAAGATGTGTTGGACTTGGGCTTTCCCATATTGTAATGCATGTGACGGTCGCGAGGTTGGTTCGGTGCTTTGGTGGAAAACGATGGAGGTGGAAAGGTTGAAATGGAAGAAGGGTTAGGAATAACTTTGGGCATGTCTCGTCCTCTTGTATGCTTCCCCACTTTACTCATTAATCCCATGGAGAGTACCAACAGTACGCCAACTAATTAATTAGGAGAATCCAATAGATTCTGATTGCACGTTGTTTTAATGTTTGGGAAATACTATCAACTTGGGCAGAGTTGTTGGATGCGGTGACTATGCTCGGTAGGGAGGCTGTAACAAGTTGCAAATTTATCTTTGTTTCAATCCTTATCCAACGCAAAGGTTTTCTTAAAGTTCAATCTCAAGTTGTGTTTTCGGAAACTAGGAATTGTACCTGAAAATAGACCAAAGACAACATTCATCTTAAGGGAAGTATGTCTCCTAATTAAGTTTTTATGAATCTATTATACTTGTGGCCATATTTATAAATGGGGAATGCTTAATAAAAAAATGTTTTTTATTTCAGGCATAGGGACTGGTTTGTGAACAGTCCTAAAAAAAAAAGAATGCATAGGGACCGATTTGGGAGCAGTCCGAAAAAAACAAATTTTTTTTTCAGACATAGGGATCAGTTTGGGACCAGTCCTAAAATAAAAAAGAAAAAAATTCAAACATTGTGACCGGTTTGGGACTAGTCCTAGAAATTATTTTTTTTTTCAGTCATTGGGATCGGTTCTACCAAAAAAAAAATTTTAATCATTAGGACCGATTTGGGACCAATCCTAAAAAAAATAAAATTTCAGGCATTGGGACCGGCTTGAACCTGTCCTAATTTTTTTTTTCATTGACTCATAAAATGGCAAAGGTCAATTTGGTCCATTTTTTATAAAAAAATGTTGTATTAAATATTTTATAGGTGTTATATTAAGTAGGTCAAATTACAAATTCCCTCTGAAGTATACACTCAATCTCAGATGATCAATACACAACATAATTTTATCCCGATTTGATACATGATGTTGTCATTTGTGCCAAACAACTATATAGGGTCTAACTTAAGTGTGTTTTGACTTAACGTTTTTTCACTAATAAAATATAACGTCCCGAGCCTAAGAGCCCAGTCCGTTACGTGTAACCCATACACTGGCTCCCTAAGCACGTAACACCTTGGGTTATCAGGCCCACGATATACTGACTCAAAAATCTATGGATGATGTTGGTGTCTAGAGATAATGCGTGGCCACCTTGCAAACCACACACAAGGCCTATATCTACCAAATGTGAAATTGGGAGTATTACACAAAAGTTAGCCCTAGGTAGCTATTTAGTACAAATGATAACATCAGGTACCAAATTGGAACAAACCTTATGTCAGGTAATGATCTGAAATTTGAAATATACTTTTAGGAGAAATTTATAATTTGAACAGTTCAATTAAGCAAATGTTTTAATTATGTATCAAAGAAAAGCAAGGATGTGCATGCAATTGAATATTGACCGTAGAGCTTTTCTAGCTGGCCTGCCTGGCCATGAGCCCTCTTTAATGAGTAGAATATTAACGCTAGTTGGAGTTAACTTACGCAATCACAAGAGAAGAGGAACTCTTCGTCCAAGAAAATGGGCGTTGATGTAGAGAGAAGGTGAAACCGTAAAAAGAATCATTGAATAATTCGTTGAAAAACTTAAACACAAGCTGGACAAGGAAAAGCAGGATAATGGAACTCATTAATTATGATTGCTCCATTTTTGTTTGTTTAGAAAATAGATAGCTTTGTTTAATTGTATTAGGAAACAGATTAGAATAATAAAGTAGTCTAGTTAAGTTGAATAGGAATAAATCATCTCTTCTATATCAATTTTGTGTGTTTTAGACAAGGAACAATGTTGATAAATTTTGTTAGTTTGTGCGTTAACGTCAATTAGTGATTATCGAGAAGGTAGAAGGATATCCCTTTGTATTAAACTCTAACATATTTAGTGATCGTGTCTTTCTTGAGTCGTCATAAGTTTAGAGTTTTGAAATAAAAGTCTTTAATGAAGAAATACATATAAAAGTCAAGGTTGTACAAATTAATAGATGTATAAAAATAACTCTTCATCAAATAAATTATTTTTTAAATTTTGGTTTACGAAAATAGCCATTAATTGTAATAGGCTAATTAATTCCATGAACAATTAAATAATAATTTGATCCCTTGACTTGTACGATTTTGAATTCTACTTAGTCTTGTAAAGGAAGAAACTTTTAGCTTTTTGTACTCGATTTCCGTTTTTGCGTGTCGAATATAATCTTTATTCTCTTACGCCGTGTGTGTTACACAATATACTTTTTATTACACGCTTCCGTTCTACGCCAGAAACCCAGGATATCGAGAAGGTAAGAAAAAAAATGAGAAATGATATTTTTGTCGTGCACGTGGAAGACCATGTGCTATTTAACATGAATTTTCTAATGTCCATCACGGGTAGGATGGAAAATGAGAAAAAAATGTTACATTAGATACCATTATGGAACAAACTTTACGTTGGGGTGCACTAGCTATGCGATTTTGTGGATAGTTTTTTGGGAAATGGAAATTTGGCCATATCATTATTTTTGAATTATTGAAACAATTATTTATTATTTTCATTTAAAAACATATTTTAAATACTAAATGATTAACTAAATAATAAAGTTATAACCAAATCTCATTTTGGACCCCAAACAAAATGACCAAAATAATCTTCATGTGACATGCACATACCATTTTTCGTTACTATTTTAAACGTCCATAGACGGGAGGGGGTAAAGTGGGACAAATAGAAAAATAAGGTATGAAAGTGAGACACTTTGTAGGTTATGGTGTAATGTGAGATTTAGTATGTAATTTTGAGAGCTAATCATATTTGGACACCATTGAATTAGTCCAAAACGCAATTTTCCCCTAAAGTATGTACCAAATCCACTTTGGCCATCAACGTAGTTTTGTAGCATTTCCATATTACATGTCAAATTTGGTGATTAGGATATCATGTCCAGTAATCGTAGTGATAGACATGGTGACAAATAATATTTAAGATTAAGAATTTGCTCTAATCAAACCATAAACAATATCAACAGTGACGATGAAAAATTTGTTGGAGTTGAAACTAGGAACGATGAAGACGAATTGAACCTTATTGTGTCTCATAATTGTTGATGGGTTCAAATATGAGTTTTGGAATTTATGGTGTATGCTTGTGTACTGTGTGAGAGAGAGAGAGAGAGAGAGATATATAGAGAGAGAGAGAGAGAGAGAGAGAGAGAGAGATGAATTGTGGAGTAGGTTATTCAACATCGGCGGCAACTTTAATTTTTTTTATATTTTTATTTATGGCGGCCTTGACACCTGAGTGTAATTATCTAATTTTGAATTATATTTCTCAGATCTCTCTTGAGTTTTAGCTCACTTAAAATTACATAAGAGGTCATTACTGGAGACAAAGCAGAGAAAGTGTTGCCGCAAAATGCCCTACACCTTACCTTCATATTGGTAACCTTCTTCGTGGTTAGGGGAAAACTAGAAAAAAGTTATAAAATGAGATATGAAAATGACACAAAACTTAGGTTGGGTGGTAAAGTTAGACTTTATAGATAATTTAGGGGAATTTTGTATTGTTTAGTGTAAGTATATACTTTGGGGTTGAGAGTTTGATTTCTCTAACACAATATATTATTTTCTAAAGAGAGTCTAAATTCCAAAAACCACATAATTAAGCAAAGTCTCCAACAAAAATGTGTTAATCTAAGATAGTAAGTTTGAATTGTTTTTAGTTCACACAATTGAAAAAGAGATTTAAAAATAACCAACAAAAAAGACAAATGTGTAGGATAAGTTGCTATACTATTAGTAAAAGCATGCATTATAAATGACCAAAAAATAAAGTATCAGAAAAGCTATACACACAACAACACAATTATTAGTCTAAAAAATTATAAAGATTAAAACACAAAAAGAATACATTAATTAAAAGTTAACAAAAAAAAGGACTTAGCAAATTACTTTTTAAAAAATCATTAATACGTGCAATGCATGTGAATCTTACTAGTTAATATAAAATGACAAGTGGCCAGTAGGATACCTACATTTAAGTGACCCACGATTGCTTTTGCATTACCACGTAATAATTTTGGGTGGGATTTTTTAAATCCCTTTAATGGGGTGTTGGTCATTGGACAATAAGTTAATGGTGGATCTGACATTAATTGAAATAAAAGATAAAATACACTTTTGAAATAGAAGAATCAGACTCCTTTTTCATACATGATTAAAACCTATATTTTTTATTTGGATATTGATACTATTTCATACTGACACCATATCATACTAATGTTGTGCAGCTATATCACGGCCACAGAAACTAATTGTTAGAGATAATATAAGGAAAAACAATAATAAATCAAATACAGAATTGAAAACAGTTGAAAAAGGTTACTGCTTTGTATTGTAAGACTGCAGGTAGACTTCAAGTCTGCTGGTGAACATCAAATTTGCATGTAGACTTCAAGTCTGCTGGTAGACTTCAGGTCTAGCAGTGGACTTCAGGTCTGCAGGTAGACTTCAGGTCTGCAAGAAGACTTCAGGTCTGCAGGAAGACTGTAAGGGTAAAATAGGTCATGCCTATTTTTTACTTCTTGTTTCCCCTTTCATGGTAAAATTCATATTTGACAAGTTTTGGTAATTTTGGTATTTACATCTTTAATTAGATTTTGTTATTATTATATTTGGAAACAAAATCTTAGTATGAATCCTTGTCAAACCTGGTATCTAGTCTCCTTGCTATATGGTAATAAAATCCATGGATTTGGTAAGAAATATTTTATTTCCTTTATCTAATAATTTTCCTTGTAGAAGCCGAATTGTTTCTTGTGTGAAGGAAAACTCGACCTATATATAGAAGAGCTTGGACATGGCTAAAGAGTGCAGAGAAAAAGAGAGAAAACCTAAGGCAAAAAGCTGTGAGCAGAAACAATGAAGATTCAGAAGCAGTTCCTCCTTCCAGACGTCCAGAAGTTTGATTGTAGCTTCTGATGTTATAACATCGGCAGCTACATTGAGTTCTGGATTTCTGTTTATCTTCCTGTTCAGTTTTAGGAAGTTGTTTTGTTTCTTCCCACGTTTAGTATACTTGTTTTCTGTGGGGGGTTTTTGCTCTCCAAGACTTGTTGTCTTGTGAGAGAATTTTGGTCAGTGATTTCATAATATTTTTTGTAAAACGTTTAATCCTTTTAGTGAAATCTTTGTGGCCTTGAGGCTAGGTCTACAAGCATAGTCTTGTAGATTGTTTTGGTAAATTGTTTCGCATTGTTTATTGTCTAATTGTTTAGTCTTCCGCTGTTTTGATTATTTCTACCATTGTGACTTCCATTGTAGCTACATCGGCAGCTACATTGGAAACTGCATTGGTTTCTCTTGAGAATCCTAGCTATTGTGTTCTTTCAATTGGTATCAGAGCCTTCTCTTGATATCACTAAGAGTTGATTCTGGTTATAGTTGTGATGGATTCTCAATATGAGAATGTCGTTCGTCCTCCTACTTTGACTATTGCAAACTATTTTATTTGGAAAGTCAAGATGTGTATCTTCACCAAATCAATTGATGAGAGAGCGTGGCTTGTTGTTCTAAATGGATAGAGTCCTCCTAAAACTACTGATTCTGATGGTGATATCAAGATCACCAAAGAATCTGAATGGACTAATGAAGATAGGAATACTGCGTCGTTTAATTCTAAAGCCTTGTTTGCCATATACAAAGCTTTAGATGCTAACACCTTTAGGGTGATTGCCAACTATGAGTCTGCTAATTCGTGGAAATCTTGCCCTCATCATTAGAGATAATACATGGAAAAACAATAATTAATCAAATACATAATTGAAAACAGTTGAAAAATGTTATTGCTTTGTATTGTAAGACTGTAGGTAGACTTCAAGTCTGCTGGTAGACTTCAAGTCTGCTGGTGAACTTCAAATCTGCAGGTAGACTTCAAGTCTGCTGGTAGACTTCCGGTCTACCGGTGGACTTCAGGTCTGCATGTAAACTTCAGGTGTGCTGGAAGACTTCAGGTGTGGAGGAAGACTTCAGGTGTGCCAGAAGACTTCAGGTCTGCAGGAAGACTTCAGATCCGAGGCCTTTGTCACACACAGTTTCCTTAAAACAGATTCGTCCCTTCCCGTCTGTGCTTGGAAGCTCTAATGAACATCTGTCTCCCAGGATACACCGGAGACACCGGAGAAACCTTTAACACTAAAGATTCCGGCGAACCGAATTTGTGTCTGACTTTATCAGCAATAAGAAAACAGGAGGCCAAATGAATTTGCTCAACGTTATACAGAATGCAGAGGAGAAATGGAGATTGTTCTTGACTGTGTTCAATCATATATTGTAATTGTGGAAATAATCTCTTTTTATAGGAGTACACAAGAGATTAATTAAATAGATGTGACAGCCCGACCCGGACTCCAATGCGAAATCCCAAGGTCGTGCCGTCAAGACAAGCTAAAAGACGGACAAGCACCCGCTAAGCGTAGTGGTGCGAGTCAAGAGTTGAACCAACAAACTCTAAAAAGGAATGTAAAGCCATAACGGCAAAACCGAATAACCAAAAACTAAAATCTGCGGAAGCGAATCATAAGTGGGACCAAAGCCTATAATTATAAACTAAGGAATACAAGGTGAGAGACGACTATCTCTCGACAAATCTACGACTCGGCGTGGACGCAACATTGCGCATAGACAACAAACCATCGGCAACCTAAGGCGCGAAGCAACAAGAACCCAACCTCGATAAACAACAACTCTACGGCTATAACATGCGGAGGAATAAATCAACTAAAGGAATAAAAGATTAAACACTAACAACTAATCCAATGTCTCGACTAAAATTGTCGGAGGCGAAAATAACCATAACATAATACTAGAACATGCGAGCTAAACTTGCTCGAAAAAGACAACGGAATAACTTCTAATTAAATACAACAAATGACTCGAACAAGTTGGCTCCCAAAATAAAGCGACAATAAAATACTAACATAACTACCCAAGTAAAGTTTACATAACTTCACATCCGTGTCTCACAAGATAATAATTACAATAATAAAATCTCCAAGCTTAAAGCCCTGGAAGACCACTGCTATCCAACAACAGAGCCTCGGCGCAACGCGCACTAACGAGCTTCTGCAAAAACTAAGGAAAACAAACACACGAAATGAGTCATAATGACCCAGCAAGTTACTAAATGCAATGTATGGCATAGCATGGCGTGGCATGGTATAATGCAAGATGCATAAAATCATGGCATCTTAATAGCATACCAATAATAAACTTGTATTAAGTCACCAAGTAACATCAACTTCATAAACCACATAGCACGTTATCTTTCATATAAGTGCTATAGTAAGCACATAAGGATAGAGAAATTACCCAAATAGTGTCGTTGTGTTGCTCTGCAATACAATGTTATACTTTATCGTGCAACATCGATGCTCGTGATGTCATCGACTTTCATCGAAAACACTCGATTTAGCTAGCAAGCCAATGCGGCACTTATTGATACGGACAAGGGGCTACTTCCCCATCGCGGCCAACAATGGAGGGGTGTGTGAGGTCCGAATGCGGCGATCCATAGCGAATCTGAATCTTCGATTCGTATAGGATGTTATCGTCCTACCCGACATAAAAACCAAATAATGCCAGCTGGGCTTTAAAATGCACAAGTAGATATTTACTCACATGCTCAAACTAGAACCAAGACCGATCATAGCGGACTTATCAATCAAGTAGGACATAAAGTTCTACACCAATTTAACAATGCACATATTTGTATATTCTTAACAAATCCAACCAACTTATAAGTTTAGTCAAGAACCACATATTGAGGTACTCTTAACCCTCAAGTCACAACCAATCAAGCGTAGCATATAAGCTCAAGAAATCACAATGTGAGGTACTATAGCCCTCTACTCGGATTTAAACCAAAGACTATTGCCTTAGTCTAGAACAATCATAAATCAAGACTTAGCATTTTAGCTTCATAGCGATTTACGGACTCAACCATAGTCCCAACCGATCGTATATATTCGACTTCCTTAAAGCCAATCTCAAGGGTATCAAAACTAAGCCGTGGTCATAACCTCGCAAGTGCTTTCATGTGCCTTGACCACATTCCCAAGAGAACCCATTCAAATAATCATTTCTTAAGGTATCACGAGATCATAGGTTGATCTCTAATGCACGATGCCCTAACGAGCATACAAATAAATAAATCCCCAATAAACCTCTATATAAGTGGGTGTCACTGGCCAGGGACACAATTCAAGATCTTTTGGGTACTCATAATCAAAACCAACCAAACCCGAACATCGTAGGATTTTAACCTAATGCTCACCAACATATATTGAACCTAAAACAACTCCATTGAGTCTTAATATCACACAATATTAAATACCTATTTCATAAGTCCCCAAATTAACATATCATTTACATTTATAACAATTTTCCCAAAAATCATTAAAACTAGATTCCCAAAAATTTAAATCCATAGAACTCCATGAAACCTTATACTATCATATTATCTAGTGAGATCACACATCAAATTCCCAAACTTATGCCTACTATCATAATAAACCCAATAAAAGTAAACATGATTTCTAGCAAGCTCACAATCCTAGAAACACAAGATGAAGAGTAACAATATACTTCAATAATCATAGAAGTCATCCTACACATGCTCTTAACAAGTTTATACTTCAAAAATCCCCAAAATGGGCATACAAAGCATATCAAGTGTTCATTGCCCACAAATAGCATATAAGTTGTTTTCCTTAGGGCCAATGAACCAAAATCAAAAGGAAGTAACTTACCTAGCTTGAGTGAAAACTCAAGAGAACTAAATCGATCGGTGAACTTGTTCTACTCGTCGGGGCTTCAAGATTCGAAGTTTGAAGGCAATCGGGTGGTTGGATCGTCTTGGATCGAAGAGAGAGAAGCTAGGGCTCAAAAATCTCCCATGGACTCTCTCTCTCTCTCTAATACGTATGGAAGAGAAGAAATGAAAGGATTTTCGAAAATTGTAAAAGGGTTTGAGCTTTTATACCTCCACAAACCAAGAGGGCAAAATAGAGAATTCCTTGAACAATTAGTAGAGATTAGGATTAATCAATCACTAATCTAACCTTAATTAACTTCCAACTAATGTTAGGACATGTTTAGGGCTAAGTATGGGTGGTTAGGAAGGGTTTAGAGGGGGTTTAATGAGGGTAGGATAGGTATTTCGTCAAAACACGAGCAGGGCAGCAGGATCGGGGCATAGGTCCCACTATAACTGCGACCGCAAGCTCTCTCCAGCAACTCTAGGAGACTTCTTCCATTGACCTTGCGGGCAGGAGGCCATTCCACCTTGCGAGGGGGCAAACTGAGAAATGGCTCAAATTCAACCTAAAAGACCCCCAAACTTCAACCAAACCTAACAAGGTTCAAACCTCATCCAAAAGTAGGTCTAGAACTCCCGAGAACACTCACAAACAACCCCGAAACAACTCAGAAACAACTCGGGCGAAACCGGAAGAGGTGCAACAACGTGCAACAGGAGCAGACAGATGGACCCTTGATTGAGCAGCAATGAAAGGAGACTTTTAAAAGGCAAGTCTAAGGGATAATGAAGAAGCTTAAATACTTCTAAAAGTTGAATAACAACTAGGAAATAAGAACTCCAAAGGAGATGATTACGCGACTCGATCCTCGAACTACGCGATAGAGACGAATGTTATCTCCAAAGCTTCCAAATCATCGATAGACTTAAGGAACACCTCCAACTTGAAGTCTAATACATCTAAACATGTTAATAAACCATCTTATAGG
>JABEVN020004332.1:0-14273 GCA_013146195.2 Codonopsis lanceolata | reverse complement strand
TCTTCGCCGAGTTTAGAGGAGGTCCCTAGTATGTGAGTTTCTCCCGATGTTTTCTACCGATCATGCTATGCCACCCGATAGAGAACTAGAATTTTGTACTTGATATTCCTGGGACTTCACCGATTTCTAAGGCAATCAGATAGATGGCACTCATGAGCTTAGAGAGTTGAAAACTCCGCCTGCAGGAACTCCTAGAGATTGGTTTTATTAAAACGGAGTGTGTCCCTGGGGCGCACCTGCCTTATTTAGAAGAAGAAGGATGGGAGTTTGCGTTATGCATAGACTACCGAGAATTGAATAAGGTGACCGTTAAGAACAAATACCCACTACCCCACATTGATGATCTTTGACCAATTGCAAGTGGTCTATCGTCTATTCTAAGCTTGATTTGCGATGGGGTTACTATCAATTGAAGGTTAGAGAGGAAGACATTCCGAAGACAGCCACTAGATATGGGCATTTTGAATTGTGGTGATGCCGTTTAAGTTGACGAATGCGCCAGGGTGTTTATGGACTTGATGAACCGTGTCTTTCATAGTTATCTGATTGTTTCTGGTAGTCTTCATTGATGATATCTTAGTGTATTCGAAATCTCTGAGGAGCATGAGAAACACTTGAGGATTGTCTTGTCTATTCTTCGGGAGAAACAGCTTTATGCGAAGTTTAGCAACGTGCCTTTTGGCTTCGAGGAAGTGTCCTTCTGGGGCATATCATTTCTGGGAGTAGCCGCTGATCCTTCTAAGTGTCAAGCGGTGACGAATTGGAAGAGACCTAGTTCTGCTACCGAGGTTCGAGTTTCTTGGGTCTAGCAGGTTATTACCGGAGATTTATTGAGGGATTTTCTCGGATCGTGACTCCTATGACGAAATTGACGCTTGAGAAGAATGTGCCTTTGTTTGGAGCGAGAAATGTGAAGCTAGTTTTCAAGAGCTTAAGAAGCGGTTGACATCGGCACCTATTTTGGCTTTGCCTAGTGGAGGAGATAATTTTCGTGATTTACAATAGCGATGCTTCTAAGGAAGGTTTGGGTTGCGTGTTGATGCAGAATGGTAGAGTTATCGCCTATGCACGAGGAAGTTATCTATTCATGAGAGAATTACCCGACACACGATATGGAGTTGGTTGCGATTATTTTCGCGTGCATAAGTGGAAACACTACTTGTATGGCCAAGCTAAATTTGAGATCTTCACCGACCACAAAAGTTTGCTCAAGTACTTGTTTTCCCCAAAAGGAGTTGAACATGAGGCGAGAGAAGATGGATGGAGAAATTAAAAGATCATGATTGCACTATTCTATATCATCCGGGAAGGCAAATGTGGTAGCGGATGCCTGAGCAGAAGGTCCACATGTCGTGTATGATGGTTAGAGAATGGAAGATGTTGAGGACTTGCGAGATTGGAGTCCTAGTGTTTATGATAAAGGTGTGATTTTCGCGAATGTTCGTACTACACCCGCTTTGTTTGGGAAGATTAAAGAAGCTTAAAGGATGATCCTGAGTTGAAGAAAATCATTGATGGGTTGGCCGAGAATGTATCGCCCGATTTTGTGATTAATAGTGAGGGAGCTTTGACTTTTCGAGGTCGCATTTGTGTTCCTTCTAATGATGACTCAAGAGGTTGGTTCTTTGACGAGGCTCATAAATCGAGGTATACCATTCACCCGGGAGCACAAAGATGTACTTGGATCGAAAAGACAATTTTGGTGGAAGGGTATGAAGAGAGAACATGAGTACGTTGCCGGAAGGTTTGACTACAGTTAAGGCCGAGCATCGAGACCAAGGACTTCTACAACCACTTGAGATACCCGAGTGGGAAGGGAGTTCATCACTATGGATTTTGTGACAGGTTATCACGACGCCTTGAAAGAGGATTTAATGCGCTTTGGGTTATAGTCGACAATGAGTTGACTAAGTCTCGCACACTTCATTCCTATAGCTATCACTTATTCGCTGACTTGGCGCTTTGTACATTCGGGGAGATCGTGAGACTTCATGGCGCACTCATGAGCATTGTATCCGATAGAGATCCGAGGTTCACATCTAGATTTTGGCAAACGCGTTGCGGGAGGCTTTGGGGACCAAATTAGACTTCAAGATCTGACTTTTCATCCGCAAACGGATGGTCATCCGAGCGATTGATTCAGATTTTGGAGGACATGCTTCGAGCTTGTGCCGTGGATTTCAAGGAAAGCTGGGATTCTCACTTACCTTTAGCCGAAGTTTGCATATAATAACGGCTACCACGAGTATCAAGATGGCGCCGTATGAAGCTTTGTATGGGCGTAAGTGTAGATCGCCAATTTGTTGGGACGAAGTTGGAGAGGCGAAACTTTGGGGTTCCGAGTTAGTGCAACAGTCGGTTGAGAGCGTGAAGTTGATTAGAGATCGTTTGCGCACCGCTCAAAGTCGACAAAAGAGTTATGCGGATAATCGAAGGCGAGATCTTGAGTTCCAGGTGGGTGACTACGTGTTCTTGAAGGTGACACCGAGGAGAGGTACCAAGAGATTCGGCAAGAAAGGGAAGCTTACACCGAGGTACATTGGCCCGTTCGAGATTCTTGAGAAAGTTGGGTCTTTAGCGTATCGCATTGCATTGCCACCTTCACTTTCGGAGACTCATAATGTATTCCATGTTTCCATGTTGCGAAAGTATTTGAAGGATGATACCCATGTACTCGAGTATGAAGAGATCACGTTTGAGCCGGATATGTCTTATGTTGAAAAGCCCGTGAAGATTTTGGATACCAAAGAGCAAGTGCTACGAACCAAGAAGATTCCCTTAGTTAAAGTTCTTTGGAGAAACCACAACATTGAAGAAGCGACTTGGGAGACGGAAGCGGAGATGCGCGAGAAGCATCCACATTTATTTGAGGAACTTGGTAAGAATTTAGGGACTAAATTCCTAAAGGAGGGGAGAGTGTAACGCCCCATAATCTTGCATGCACATTCTATGCTTGTATTTATGCTTTCTTGGTTGATTGCGATCATGTTTACCTAGTTTATAAACGTCTTAGAATCATTCATAAATCATTCTTGAAGTTCTTAACATGTTTAGAATCACGAAAGTTTGTTTGTGGAATCGCCGGTTCGATCGCGTTAACTTTAGCCTTAGCGATTCCCCTCGTTGCTCGTATTTGCTTCTATTTCGACGTACGAAGTGTTCGTTGAGTTCTTGGCTTTATATTTAGGTCTTAACCATGTTGAAACAAGTCTCATTCATGTCCAAGTTATCCTAGTTTGAATGGTGTTTGATTGTAGTTTGATTCGTTGTTCATTCGTCGCGTGGTTCGCGCCTTGTTCTAGCTTGTTCGGAAGTTGTTCGGTGTGTTTCCGACTCATTTTGAGTAGGGTTAGACCTTAGAATGGTTGCCCAAAGTTTGGGACCATTTAGATCAAGTTTAGATCAAGTTTTAGACATTCGGAGCCGAGGCGGCCGCACGGGAGCCGCGAGGCGCCGCCTCAAATGCAGGGAGCAATGGAGAAGTGGGATGAACATTGGGATAGCCTCGGTGATCGAGGCGGCATGGAGCCAGGTGAGGCGCCCGCCTCACTGCAACCTACGGGATTTTTCTTCCCCTGTTTTGAGTTAGGTCGTGAAATGCCTATCCTACCCCCATTAAACCCCCTCTAAACCCTTCCTAACTACCCATACTTAGTCCTAATCAAGTCCTAACACTAATTAGAGGTTAAATTAGTTTGGTTAAGTGTTTGATTACTCCCTAACACTCACTAATTGCACTTGAGAAATCCCCTTTGTACCCTTCTCTTGATTGGAGGTATAAATACACATCCTTAGCCAAATCTTCAGTAAACATTTCATTTGTTCATCCTATTTCTACAAGTTAGAGAGAGAGAGAGTTGGGGGCTTGAGTTTTGAGCCCTAGCTTCACCTTCTTCCTCCAATCCCCAAGAATTCCACCGTTAGATCGCCGCCAAACTTCGGATTCTCGACGAGGACAACGAAAGGAACGACTTCACCGTTTGGATTTGGTTTCTCTTGAGTTTTCATCCGAGCTAGGTAAGTTACTCTTCTTCATTTTAGTTCCCATTGACCCTAAGGAAACAAAGTTTATGATGTGTGAGGTCAATGGGGACACATAGTTGCTTCCTACGAATTTTGAATGTATGATTTTGTTAGGAGCATGTCTAGGTTGAATTCTTGCCTTTGAATGTTGAAATTACTCTTTCATCATGTTAATTGAGGTCTTGAACATGTTAGAAATAAAGTAGTATGTTTGTTGATGAAAGTGAAATTATTTGAGAATGCCCTAAATTATGCCTATTTGGTATGTGTGACAATGGTTATGTGTTGTAACCTTAATATTGGACTACTTGAAGAACATGAACTATATTAAAATGTTTTAGGTGAATTTATGCCTTGTTGAACTTAGAAGTGACCTAAGTTGGGTTATGAAGCATATAGCTTCAATTTCCCCAAAATTGGGAATTTAGTGAAAAGACTCAACGGAGTCGACTCTAGGGAAGAATTGAATATGTTAGACTCTAATTTCAATCCCTACGAAGTTTGAACGCCGTTTGATTTGGTTTACTCAAGTATGAGTTTGATTTAATTGACTTTAACAAGTTGTTATGAAAGGTTGGTAATTGTGCAATCTATTGCCTTGATATGTTTATGGTAGAGATTAACCCCTACTTGGTTGGTCGAGTTCGCTCTTGTCGAATTCGGTCCTTAATTGGTTTAAGTCAAGTAAATATCTACTTGTGCATTGCATTAAGTCCAGCTGGCATTAAATGGTTTGTTTTTCAAGTCAGGGTGGGACGATACATCGCCTTCACGAATTATGGGATTCGTGCTCGCTATGGATCGCCGCACCCGGGACTCCACACACACCTCCACTGTGGGCCGCAGTGGGGAAGTAGCCCCTTTGCCGTGATCGCTTAAGTGCCGCATTGGCTTGCTATTGAGATCGAGTAGCACTCGATTTACGCCGATGAATTCACATAACATCGATGGCACGAACCAAGAATGTAAATGTTTTGCGGGGAGCTACGAAGCGGCCGTGACTATCATATCCTACTTGTATGATTTACTTTACGCACTTATGTGAATAAGGTGCTAAGTGTTAAATGATGATAACATGCCATATTTATGATAAATGTCATGCTATGAGATGAACATGCATATTTTGGTAACTTACTAAGTCTTTCGACTTACCCTATCTGTTTGCTTTGTTTTCCTTAGATCAAAGCCGAGGAGACGTCCCACGCTAGATTCGCGTATTCGCTTGGACGTTGTGAGCGAGGTTGCTCTTTTGGACTTTAACTGGTTAATCTTTTATTTTGGAAAGGACGTTGGGAAGCAAGTCATGTAGACTTAGCTTGGGTTTGTTGTTGTAGAAACTTAAATATTTGATGCTTGTAATTCTTTTGGTATGCCGACTTATATGTCGAGCTTGTTTATATGTGTGTATGGTTCATCACAGTTTCTTCCGCTAAAGCTTGTTTAAAGTGTTATTATTGTTGTTGTCTCCGGCATGTTGTGGCCGTTGAGGTTTTATAAGCATGTGTTAATTGTAGGAGTAGTTGTTGGGTTCCGGCTGTAACGTCGCCGATGACTTGTTTAAATCAGGTTGTTTTTCCGGCCAAGTGTAGCCGAGTTGTTAATTGTCTGAAATGTTGCGCCACATGAATTTTAAAATCCTACTTGTGCATGCTTATGTGTTTAACTTGTCTATTTGGACGGCGCGATTCGGGATCTCGCATTGGGGTCCTGCCTGGCCGTCATGCAAAGATGCGGAGGAACATAAGAATGAATAAGAGGCAAGTTAACAACCCTATCTCCCCTTAATAATTTTGCATAAATATGAAGGGGTTCAAGAAGGGGTGACAATCTTGTGGAAGGTAGAGGAGAGTAGCCCTGAGAAACTAGGATCTTATAAATCAGAGATGGGAATATTAGGGACCTTTTGTCTCCCTCGCCACCATGGATGAGATTTTTTCTAAAAGCATAATATCCAAAATCAAACGGGCCTTAGTTCCACTAGGTAAAGAACCTTAGCATGTTCTTCAAGAATGGTGTTGGAATTGGTTGTGGGAGACCAATTTGCACAGCAGACTTTATGAAGGAAGGCATAAAGAGAGGAGAGTTGGGAGGTGCCTAGAGAGGTGCCTTTAACAAGCCATTTGGAATTGCCACTGGTCATTTCAAAAACACAAGAGTCCAAATTAATATCTATTTCAAAAGGGCCAGATGTTGGTGTGTTTATGACAGTGTTGATGATGGAGGGAGAAAACTTATACCACTTTCCTCTAACAAATACTTTCTCAAAACTTGCATCGGAAGGGAGCATTCGCTTTCTCAATATTTGCATAAAATTCATAGATTGACTCTCTAAAATAAGGTGTCGATTTAAATAGTGCCCATTAATCCTCTATCGCTGAAAAAGGAGGTGAGAATATTGGCATTCGGCCCGATGACAGATATTTCGCTCATCCACAATATTTTTAGAAGAATTATACCTAAGCAAGCGGGTTTAGAGACAAATTTAGAGAGAAAGGAGTACCCAATGACTTAGAACGTTTGGATGTTGCAGCCGTTGTTGCAACATTGGTACCAGCAAGCCTACTTCGAGTAAATCGAACTGGAGCTTCCTCAATTTCCTCACTATCTTCAGATGTTAACTCCTTACTTTCAACATTCTTGTCGGAGCTATCATCATGTTCTGATGAACTTGAATGTTGAGGCAGCTTAGTAGCCAGAGATGGAGGATATGGTGTCACATGCTTCAGTTTGACCAAATAGTCGGCCAATGTATTATCGTCATCGGATGAATTGACATCAGTGTTGGATGCAGAGGGAGAACTATCATCATCAACAGAGGATTGTCTATCTTGTGGAGGCAATTCCGTTGGAAATACAATGCGGGGAGAAAGGATAGGATAATCATCATCCCCGATTTGCTAGCCGAGTAATTATGGGGAGCGAGATGGAGATGAGGGCTCTTCAACGAAGGAATCGAGCCGGTCGGCGGATGAAATTTTCATCTTCTGATCGCTCGATTACCATCGATTCTTCAAAAATACCTTTCTTAACCCCTGTTTCTTGGCGGCTAGAACATCGCAAAGACAGACTTGGATTCTCATAATTGGATGGGATTCCAGCCTCTTTTGATCTTCGTGTGTTAGGGTTACCAATTTTGGGTAACCCAGATAGATCCCCAGGATTGTCTACATCGATTGCATTACCCTTTTCACCTGGAAGGATTATTGTCAGAGGTTCGGGAAAAGACTAAGCCACTATCATTGCGGTGGTTGGATTTTCTGGTGAGGAAAGGGGGCTGGATGTAGCTTCATTGAAAGCTACATCAGATGATGGATTTGCTTTTGGAGATTCAGAAACAGATGAAGATGAAGCCATTTGCAGTTTGTAGGAGATGGCACAAGAAGGATGATGTAGGCGAAGAGATTTGGAAGAGCCTATGATCTGTGCAAATGGTTTTCAGCCGGATTTTGAAGATGGAAGCTTCTGGGAGAGATGTCTTACGCAACATGTAAGCACAGAGCTAAAAATACTACTAAACCCAATTAGCCGTTAATCCTCATAAATGTGATGGAATGTGAGAAGTCCTAATCATCATCTTCAAATTTCAAAAATATAGATAAAAATCAAATATCAACCACCAATATAGAGGAGATAGAAATCTGATGTTGTGACTATGAGAGAATTGTGGAGAATTTAATTAGAAAAACCAACTAATTAATTTTCTGATTTAAATAATTTGAATTTGTA
This sequence comes from Codonopsis lanceolata, assembly GCA_013146195.2. NCBI lineage: Eukaryota > Viridiplantae > Streptophyta > Magnoliopsida > Asterales > Campanulaceae > Codonopsis > Codonopsis lanceolata. The sequence goes on along the minus strand of JABEVN020004332.1, from coordinate 6,524 downwards.
CAAAATTGATCAAATATTTTGAAAATGCACAATACAAAATTAAGCAAAATTGTAATCACACAAGGCTGCCAAACACAGACAATTTTACCAGTTCAAATTCTCAAGATGAGTACACCAGATTAGACAACCACATAAAATATCGACTTGGTGAACAATGAAGCAACAGTGCACTAATTTGTTGAACAGAAACTTAAGGGGTGTGAGGTTCCCGGGGTGCGACCCGCGCCCGCCTGGTTAGGGGTGCGTACGCGGATGGGACACCACTGCTCTCGTTCCACCCTCCCTTGTTTAGGGGAAGACGAAATCCAAAGTGCGAGAGGAGTGCTGTCTATATTAGCACGTTTGAATGTACCTCGGTTGCCCTGAGTGGATTTTGTATCCAATATGGGAACTGATGGTTTCCCATATCAAGTTATCCCTTATTTCGGGGATACAGATATGGGAATGCATTACCCTTCCATTCTCATTCTCCCTGTTTTTTTGGGAAAACGAGAAGTGCAAGAAAGGATATTGCGACGCCCCACTATGGATTTATTGAAAATGGCCTTATGGCCCATTCGATCACTATGGGAGCTATGGGTTTCCCGCATCAAGTTATCCCTTGTTTAGGGATACCAGATATGGGAATGCATCACTCCCTCCATTCCCGTATCTCCCTTTTTAGGGAGAACAGAAAGTGCAAAGAGGGAATGTTGCGAGGCCCACGGATCGAAAGTTTTAGAGTCGCCATCTTTATTTTAAGGCAAAAATAAAGAAAACCGTAAAAAAAACCGTAGATTTTTAAAAGCGGGTTCTGAGGCTAAGTTACGAGTCAGGGAAGGTGCTAGGCACCCAACTCACTTTTCTGGTCTCAAAACGTTTTGGTCAAGTATGCTTATTGTTATATTTATCTAGCAAATAAATAAGGTATTAAAATGACAGGAAATTTAAACAAATACATTCGTGGCTACATTATTTACGGACTCGCAGCCGCCTCCTTCCAATAATTACAGACATATTTAGGAATATTTGGCCATTATAATGGCTCTTTTACATAATATTTCCTAATCTAATCCGGGCAGCACAACGGTTTATATTGGCTACATTGCGCCGGTTTTAAAAGCTGATTCTTTAGTTTTAACTTTTATGTTACTGTTAGACGTTAGTGTTAGATGTTAATCCTATTATATTATAGTGTTAGATGTTATTATATTATAGTACTTGACAACTTAGTGTATAATATATTATTATATTATAGTAGTTTATAATAATATAATATTATAATTTGTGATTTGGTTTATATATAATTTTATATATGATATATCTATTATCTAATATTAATAAACAATAATAAAGTAATTGTATAATTATAATATATTTAAAATTTAAAAACATAATGTGATGATGGGCCGGGTGCTTAGATGGGCATTAGAACTTGAAGGCCCGGTGTGCCCGAGCCCGCGGTATCTAACATCTCTAAAGCCCAAAGACTATGTATCACCCCATAGGCACGGCACTTTGGGGCACGGGCACGGGCCGGCCAGACGGCTCAGCGGGCTCATTCGGCTGCTCACCCCTACTTCTCATCCATCAAACATCTCCTTGATGAGTCTGTCTTAGTGGTACTTCCCCTCCCCTACCTATGAATATTTGTTCGATTTTATGATTCATATAAATTTTCAATTTGATGATTCGGTGTGATCTCACGATTTTTTTAAATTTTATTAATTATGTGAACATCTTGCTGTTGTTGGTTCACTCAAATAGTTTGCATATTTTATCTACAAAATTACGTTTCAGAAACAACACTAAATCAGTCATGTATCGCACGGGTAATAACCTAGTTTGTTACCAAATTTTAAGCCATAAATATAGAAAATCTCATTATGTTTCAAGAAATATGTAATTTAAAACTTAAAAGTAGCTTATTCTTTTTTTTCTCAAATAATTCATACATATGTATATAATATTGTTATATTTAACAATAGGTTCGAATTCATTTATGGATATATCTTTACTTCTTCAACAAGGTGGATTCACTGACTCACAAATTTTATCTCAACTTCGACAATTATTTTTCAATTATATATTTACCTAAAAGATCTTCAAAATAATTACCTACACGTTTTTACACTATAAATAACCTACTTCTTTTCAAGCAAATCTCATTGCCAAACCTATCAGATACTTCTTGAGCTTTGTTTATACCCATCTAATTGTCGTTTATATCGCCATCGACTCCATAAGATGATGGCCTCATTCTTGAAAGAAACCCTAGCTAGACACACCTTAGACTCTACTTGAGCATGTCGAGAGGCAATGGCACACTATTTAACACTTATACGATACTAAGCTCGGCTTTGTCAACTTTTGTGTTTCAAAGATGTTGATCTCCTAACATATATGGAAGACATGATAGATGTTAGAGATCAACATCAAGTTAAGAAAAAAGATGACTAATGATGGAAACCACAGCTTAGCACCATATATGTGTCTTTGAGATGTGTGCCCTTGCCCGTATGCCTTATTTCGATCCAAATGGCTAGCCATCGTCTACGAGGGTTGATTGGGTATTGAAGAGGTTAGATCAATGTTAGATTTTCAAATATAAAAGTATTCCATTTGCAAAAACAATAGTTTTTCTAATAAAAGGATCAAGATGTATGAAAAAGTATTTGTGGAATTGAGATTAGAAAATTGCTACAAGTATGATGTGAGGCCTTGTTCTTCCATTTATTTTGGGACTAGCCATCACCATTTAAAGATTTATCTTTGCACAAATTACACATTTAGTCCATGTAATTTATAAAAGTCCACTAGTAGTCCTCTACAAAGCAAATGCACGCCATTGACCAAAGTATGCAGATTTTGAACACCTGAAGTCCCTAGCCCCAACTCCATTACCTAGGCTACCGTTAAGGACCATCCCTGGAATTTTGAAAACTACAAGGAAAAATTCAAAACTTAGGGGTCTAGTTGTAATTTTTCTCCTTCTTCCCCACAGGCACCCATTTCCAGGGTGGCTATTGAGAGACCCTCATCCTCCAAGTTGACCCCAAAACCCCCCCCCAAACCAAACTTTACCCCCTCCCCAAAGTTGACCCTCCTCTCTCCCTCTCACCTCTCCCTCTCCCTCACTCTTCAGTCCCCCCTCCCCTCACTTCACCGTCTCCTCCCTCCTCACACACACCGCCTCCTCCCTCACACCGCCACCTTCTTCCCTCCCTCCCCATCTTTTCTCTTTCTCCTCTGGTTCATTGCCTTTTTCCATCACACCTCCTCCCCTCCCCCATCACAAAGATACTCACCCCCTCATATTTATTCTTCCATGTTTCTCCTTTTTAAAAAAAAATTACTTAATTCAAGGTTTGTTCCCTCGGTCAATCAACAAACTTGCTTGTTCTGTTCGGCCGGGTGACCGAACAATTTGTGAATTGTTCGACCATAGGTGACCGAACAACCTTGTGTTGTTCGGCCACAAGGCCTTTTGGTCACCCCATGGTCGGTCAGAACAAGTTTGTTCGGCTGACTGACCGAACAAACCTAGAATTAATTTAAATTTTAAAAAAAAAGGAGAAACAGGAAGAATGAAAGTGTGGGGAAGGGATGAGACTATGAAGGGATGAGTATACTCGATGGGGAAGGGGGAGAGGAGATGGTAGAGATGGAAGGAGAGGAAAGAAGTTGTGGATTGGGAAGCGAGGAGGCGGTGTGGGAGGAGACAATGAGGTGGGGGAGAAGGATGGCGCAGTGGGAGGGGGAGAGGGAGAAGGCGTGTGGGGAGAGGAGGAGGGATGTGAGGGGATGGAGGAGGCGTGAGGGGTGGGAAGGGGGTCAACTTAGATAGGGAGGGTAAAATAGGAAGTTTGGGTTTTGGAGGGTTTTGGGGGATCAACTTAGAGGATTGGGGAGTCTCAATAGCGCAACCCTTTCCAGTTCTCCATTTTGTCTTCCTCTCCCTTTCTTCACCCACCATATCTCCCTCTTATTTTATTCTTATTAAAACTCTTTCTTCTTAAATTAGCGCCAAATTGATTTTATTCTTCACCCACGTTTCATTCATCACCCGCCATATCTCCCTCTAATCCATCGTTGGAAATTGATTTTATCGACATGAATTTTCCCAACCCAGCTTGAATTTTCTTTCTACGCTCAAAGCTCAAGACTTTTTTATGTGGACAAGATTCTTGAATTTCTTTCTCCATCTAAATCTCTCAATTGCCTTCTTCTCCTCCGGATTTGGAATCATTCTCGCTTATATATAATCCAAACTCACTTTAGTCGGCGTTGACGGTATGACCGTAAACCGATTCGATTCCATGAGGCATAATTATAGCAAGGGCATTGTAGTATTAGTCATCTAAGACGACGCCACCCCAAATAACATCATTGTTCTTGGATCCACCCGGTCAAGAATCACCGTCCAAATTCATGTCCCGATTCATCTGACGATTTTGCACATATTTCAGCAATCGTACTACCACATCAAGTAATAACTCCCCAATTCACTGCTCACCACTAGTCCATGGCGGACCTGCACCTCGGGGTGGCTCTGCCGCCATCTCCGTCGAAGACGCCAAAGAGGATTTTCAATTGGCCTTTCACTCCACCGCCACCATTGGAAAAGCCAATCATGTCAAGAATTATGAAGCGACAAGGCACCGAAAACGAGGAATACAATATGGAAGATGAAGGGCGAGAAGGGGAGAGACCGTTAGATAAGAATATAAGTAAATCAATATACAAGAATAAAATGGAAATAAATTAGTGTGTGATTAATTGTGGATTGCAAATCATAAAGTGGGTACAATCTTTTTCTTTCAATGTGGATTGCAATTGTTTTTAATTTTGTACGACCGTTTGATGATGTTACACGCCCCTATTTTGCCGACTTAGCGACACTTCAACTAACGTAGTTAGCTAGGGACTTCTAGTGTTCAAAATCTGCATGCTTTGGCTGCATTTGATTTTTGTATAAGGACCTGTTAGTGGACCTTTTCAAAGTACAGACTAATGGTGTAATTTTCCCTTTATCTTTTAATCTTTTTGTTTTTGCTTTTCAATTTTTTGATAGTTGATCTAGTTATCCTCATCCACTAATTCAATGTTTCTTCTTTAATCATCGTCATTGTTAATCGTTATGAATCTAATGTGATCCATCTTTTTTATTATTTGTTGCTTAGTCAATATATTTTTTCCATTTATTCGATAGTTGATTTGTGGTTGTTAAATCTCTTTTGTGATTTTTATTCACATTATTTTCAAATGTTGTGCCAATTATTCGATCTACGGCTACATTGCCACCATGATTCTTGGGATGCGAAAAGGGTTTTCAATTTCAATTTGGAGTAAGGCCTTTGTTGTTCGAGAGTGAGATCTCTTCTACCACATAGTGTACCTCTTCATGCTACTAAGAAAATTTGAACATGGTCATCGGCCATCCATAGTCATATATTGTTTTGTGGCACGAAGAAGCGTAAGTACACTATGTGCAGATGTGTCTCATGTTAATTGCCCATTAATTAGAAGAAAATAAGATTCACACTATCTAATTCCAATCATCCACCGATAGCAACGACCATTACTACCACCATCACCGCATGTCTCTTCCATTACACGTTGTCTCTCTAGACAAAATTATTCCTCTCCTCAATCTCTCTTCATACAAATCGACTGGTAGTCTTAATTTCTCCAAACCCATTTACTAAAGATCCCTTAAATCTGATCTCTTGGCTTCAAAGATCTTGTCTTTATCACAATGGCGGTCATGGGGGTGGGAAAGGTTTGTTGTACTAGCAGAAAAATAGCTTAGATTTGTTGAAGATTTGTGATTCAACCATCAATGAAATAATTAATAGCAAGATCAAATCACAATGGTGACTGCAGATTTATGCCGTACCACCCAATAGCTCCTCCTAAACGTTAACATGCGTGGTGACCGAGGTGGTGGATTTGTACGAGGTTTTGTAAATGGACATGTTGTCACTTGCACCAAAATATGAGTATTTATGATGTGGCATACTCATTGGTTGGACATTTCATGGGTCCCAACACTCAAGCCAATGCGAGTGTACCACATCACGTAGTACCATATTTTGGTGCAAAATGAGAGTGTCTCAAACATTACCCTAAATAGAGGGAAGTAGTTGTAGGCGAAGAGCGGCTACGGAGGGAATTTGAAGCAAAACTCTACAATGGGGAGTAGAGGGAGAGACTAGAAATCATTGAGAAGAAATTTAGGTCTAAAGAGTTTTGATGGAGAATGAACGATAGAGTGATCTTCTTGTCCCTCAAATACTTGATATATATAATGCTGGTGAAGAAATTATAAAAGATAGATTTTTTCCTCTGTTTATCATACTTTAACCAATAATGAAGGGCATCATAGTAATATTTAGATATTACTTGTCATGTGCAATGCACATGACCAACTCATCTTAATGTTCTTAACGTTTGTTAAACGTGCTATATTGGAAGAATTTGAGTGTAATGTTTTATCCAGGGTGCAAAGTGGGATTTATGTATACATTGGGGTTCATTTTTTC
>JABEVN020004331.1:0-14276 GCA_013146195.2 Codonopsis lanceolata | reverse complement strand
TATAATATATATATATTTGTAATAATAATATAACTTTTAGACATTATAATTAGATTGTTAATCTCTTCTATTGTTATAATTTTTTTTATTGATACTAATATTAAACGATTTTTTTACCTAAATACTTTTAAAATTAATATAAGTTTCTAGCTAACGTGAGATACATATTTTGTATTAATAATAATAGTAATTTTTTTTATCTAAAGACTTTTAAAATTAACATTTAACTTGATAATAATATTAGAAGTCATTTTGTTAAAAACTTTTAAAATCATAATTCATTTTTTAAACAATGTGAGATACATATTTTATATTTTTATTGGTAATGAAAGTTTAAGTCTTTTATCTAAAGACTTTAAAACCAACACCACATTAACCGTGGTATACATATTTTCTATTAGTAATAATAGTAGTGGATAAAGACTTTTAAACAATATTCATTTCTAAACAATGTGGATACATATTTTCTATTGGTAATAACAAAAATGTCTTTATCTAATGACTTTTATAACCAATACTCATTTCTAAATAATATGAGATACATTTCTTTGTAACCAATGTGAGATACATCATCTAAAAACTTTTTAACCAATATCACTTTATAACCAATGTGAAATATTTCTCTTCTATTGCTAATAATTGTAGACTTTTAAAATCAACATCACTCTCTAACCAATATGTAATACATATCCTCATTTGGTAATAATAGAAGAAGTCTTTTATTTTAAAAATTTTATAACCAACATCTCTTCTAAATAATGTGGGATACATCTCTTCTATTACATTGACGATAAAAGTAAAAGTCTTTTATCTAAAGACTTTTAAAACTAACATTTTTAGCAAATGTAAGATATCTCTTCTATTAGTAATAATAGTAAAAGTTTTTTTATCTAAAATTAAAATCAACATACTTTCAACCATGTGAGATATACATATTCTATTGATAATAATGGTAAAAGTCTTCTATTTAAAACTTTAAAAACAAACATTACCCTCTACCAAATGTGATACATCTATTCTATTGGTAATAATAGTATTTTAAAACCAACATTAATTTATAGCCAATGTGTGATACATCTTTTCTATTGATAATAATAGTAGAATACTTTGTAACCAATGTGAAATACTTGCATCCATGTGGAAACTTTAAAAACTTTTGGTTTTCAAGTGACTTTGAAAATCAACATCACTTTCCAACCAATATGATGCATTTCTTCTGATACTTAATAATAGAATTTTTAAAACCAACATCAATTTCTAAATGGGATACATCTCTATTGTTGAAAAAATAGTTTTTTAGTGAAAGAAATTGTGCAACTTGAGGCACAAAATTCTTTACGTGTCATTTGTTTGTTGACGAAGGTAATTGCGCAATTTTGTTCTACTCGATGAGAGCATCAAAATGATATATTATTTGTCCATCGAGTTTTTTGGTAATAAGATATCAAGACTTAAAGTATAATACTTGTTAAAATAATTAGTGTTTTTAGTGAGAGAATTATGCAACTTGAGGCAATTTTTTTACGTGTCATTTGTTTGTTGGCGAATGTAATTGTAAATGTATTCTACTCGGTGAGAGCATCGAAATCATATATTTATTTGTCCAAATCGAGTTTTGGATGAATAAGATATCAATAGTTAAAGTATAATACTTATTAAAAATTAGTGTTTTTAGTGAAAGAAATTATGCAACTTGATGCACAAATTTCTTTACGTGTCATTGTTTGTTGACAAAAGTAATTGTGCAAATGTGTTCTACTCATCAAGAACATCGAAATGATATATTTATTTGTCCAAATCAAGTTTTGGATGAATAAAATATCAAAGCTTAAAAATATGATGTTAAAGTGAGTCATTAGAAGGAATATCTAACCTTGAAGAGTTTTATCCACATTGGTTAGAAGTAATGTTAGTTGTAAATTTTTTTAAATATAAGTCTTCTATTGACAATAGAGAAGTTATATATACTAATACTAATACTCATTATCATTATGATTATTATTATGTATTATTATTAGTTAATGGTTAGAAAACCAAAAGAAAGTATATATATATATATATATATATATATATATCTTATATTGCTAATAATAGTAAGTCTTTTATATAATCTAAAATAATTAAAAATCAACATCATTTTTAACCAATGTGAGATATACATTTTCTATTGGTAATAATGGTAGAAGTTTTTAACAAAAAACTTTAAAATCAACATCACTTTATAACAAATGTATGATACATCTTTTCAATTAGTAATTAATAATAATATTTTTAATACAAACATCAATTTCTAACCAATGTGTGATACATCTCTTCTATTGGTAATAATAGTAGAATATTTTGTAACCATGTGAGATACATCTCTTGTAAAAGTGAAAGTCTTTAGTCTTTTAAAAGACTTTAAAATCTAACATTTTCTTTTTAAACAATGTGTTATAATATAAAATAATTTAAACTCAACATCATTTCTAGCCAATGTAAGAGATATAACTGTGGTAATAATTGTAAAAATATTTTATCATATATATATATATATAACATATATATATATATATATATATATCATATATATACATATATAATTGATGAGCACTATGGTTGTGCCACCTCACCACCTTTGGATAAATCTTCATTCTAAAAAGCATCCGTGTGGGCTTTAAAAACTATGGTTTTAGTGACTTTGAGAAATCAACATAAAGCACTTCAACCAATGTATGATGCATGATGCGTTTTAACTATTGATGTACTTGTAATCAGAATTTTTTAAAACTTTTGTAGGGGTAAAATAGGCATAACCTTTATTTATCTTGTTTCTTGGTCAAAGTAGGATTTTAATTTAGTCAATGTTTATTTTAGGAGTTAGATTTTGTTTTTATTTTTGGTAGATTGGTGTGTTTTTGATAGGAAAATCTTTAGAAAAATCTTTTAAAAGATTTTGGAGATTTAGTTATACATGTTTGGTAACTAAATCTTTTAAAAAGATTTTAAAGATTTAGCAACATATTTTGGTATCTAGATTTATGTAAATAAATTAGTTATTCCAAGTATTATAGTCTAATTAGGAAACATAATCTTTCTTAATGTATTAATCTCTTTCCTAGTAGGATTGTTTTCCTTGTCTTGTGTTCTCTGGTGGTGCACTATATGAGGAGGTTTCTGGTTGAGAGGTCTTGTTGTAAGCTTACAAGAGCCGGGGCCGAGGTTTATAGAGTGTTTGTGCAGCTTGGTGGTATTTGAGGCGAAAGAGACCATATCGGAAGCCATAAAATGAGAGAAATGCATGCGGATTTTTGCTGCGGTTCACCCTTTCAAAGTGAAGTGTTTGAAGCTTCGAGAGAACACATCATCATCGGCTTACGTGATTCCATAAGCCATTTCACTGCTGGCGTTCAAAACCGGGAACAACGCTTGTGTCTTCTGACGAAGTTGTGTTAACTTGCTTCTTGTATGCTATTTTGGAGGCGTGTTTTAGTCTTTCTTCCACGTTTGTTCTAGTTGTTTATGTGGGTTTTGTGATTAAGATTCTATATCTTGTGAGAATTTTTGTGTTCTTGTTTAGGAAACAAAGCAGTGTTGATTTTAATATAGTTTGTTGCCTTGAGGCTAAATCTACAAGGTTGATACTTGTAGATTGTTTTTGTGTGATTTTCTGTCTTCAAGTGCGTTTGATTTTACATCTGAAAACAAAACTTCATTTGCTATTTTACGTGAAACACTTTTAGTTCACATTGTTACAGCCATTGTTGCAACATTCACAAACATTGACCGTAACATCGCTCCATATCGAGAATCCGTGCATCGCGTTCTTTCAATTGGTATCGAGCCAACTCTTGATATCACTAAGAGTCGATTCAGCTTAAAGGCGTGATGGATTCTCAATTTGAGAATTTTGTTTGTCCTAATACTTTGAAGAAGAAAGGTTTATACAATGACTTTTGTTGCGTTAACTCTTGTCTCTAAAGATGGTGCGAGAATCGAATCGGATTTGATGGATGCATATAAGGAGTTGTACAATGATTGGGAAAAGAGAGTTTGTCAAGTTAAGTTGCTTAAAAAGGCAAATGACTTGTTAAAGAAGGCTAATGAAGAACGAATGAGTGTATTACAAGGATGGAGAGCGTTGACCAAGAAGGATGTGGAGATTGAAGGTTTAAAAAAAGAACTCATTCAAGCCAATGAAACCATGGCTAAATGGAACTCAAGCCAACAAAAAATGGATGAGATGCTCAATTCAGTAAGTCTTGTAAATCGTGTATTGGTTTTGTACCAAAGATGTTTGTGAGAGAGGGTGAAGGTACTTCTAAACCTAAAAACCCACACAAAATTTTCAAAATACAAATTTCTTTGAAAAACCCAAATCAAGAAAGAAAAATTTTGTGTGTCATTTTTGTCATAAGCCCCGGTCATATTCAACCATTTTGTTTTCTCGAAAAGGCTATGTATGAGGATGATGTTAGGCAAGCTTTCTTGGCAAAAATCGAGATGCAACATCGAATGAAACGCCCAATGCAACAACATTGGAAGTCTCATTCAAGTCGTATCGAAATCTCATCCTCGAAAAATCAAACCGAAGTTTTTAAACGTATGTGGGTTCCTAAGGGTAGTAATGACAAAGGCAAGTCCAAATATTGTGAACCCTTTGATATATGTCCCGGTTCTAAGCCGTCCCTATGATGAATCTCCTCCAAAATGTTCGAGAACCAAAGATTCGAAACCAGAATCTGCATATGATCGGACTGAGCTGCATATTCCGAAAGTTCAGCCAATGTTATTCACAATGTTTCACCCATGTTTCACCCAATGTTGCAACAATGGGAGCAACATTGACGTAAACTTGGCAAGATTCGTAAAGTGTCCCGAACTTTCAGAATCAGTCCTGTACATTCAGAAAATCGTCAAATTTGAATGGTTGCAGCCATGATATTCCTAGTCGTATTCGGAAAAACCATCCAATCTCTCAAGTGATAGGTGATATTCATGATGGGATATACACAAGGAGAAGAAGTAAGGTTGAATCTCAAAAATTTGCATGCTTATCAAAATATTTTTGAGAGAAGCCTTAAATCTTTTATGGATGCTTCAAATGATCAAAGATTATGTGTTCACATTGATGTGTTAACCTTGTTTTTTTGATAACACCTATGCATTTTTCTTAGCACAAAAATCCAGTTCATTATTCTCGAACTAATCACATTTATATAAGACACCATTTTTTTTAGAGACTTGGTTGATTATGGAAATTGTTTGCATTGAACATGTTGGGACCGAAAATCATCTTGCTGATATATTTGCCAAGTGTCTTGTTTTTGAGAGATTTTTCATTCTTTGGAAATCTCTTGTGTTTCGTGTGTCATATGATTTTACACTTAGTTATAAAAAAAATTCAAAAAAAAATAAAATAAAATAAAATATTAGGCATGATTGCATATTGTCTTTAGAGGGCACTCTAGATCAATTGACTCACATGTATGTGTCTCTTGTGGTTGCTTGGGAATTTCATTCAAAATATGTTGTGATTTTTTTGTTATGATTCTCTCTCTCTCCCGGTTCTTGAGTATGTTTAAAGTCCACAAAGGAAAGAGCTACCTTTTTAAATTTTTGGGATGCTACAATTTGTCAAAGTACTATGGAGCTTAGGCTTTCATGGGTTGATCTTGAGTAAATTGACTCCCTTTAATTGAAAAAAGTGTGAAAGCTACCTAACGGAAAAGAGCTACCTATGAACAAGGTTGTGGCACCTTTCTTTTGGGACTATGAATCTTCGGATTTCATGGGTTGATCAAAATGCAAAATTGCTTCCCTTGGTAAATAGTGTGAAAGGTTCCTAGTGGCATGTGTTGAATAGCTTGAAATAAAGTAGAGCTATATTCCTAGGGAAATAAAGTACCTATGGATTTTGGTTGTGAAAATTTTATGATCTTGGGAGAGAAATTTGGTTGAGAAAATTAAAAAATTAAAAAATTAAAAAAAAAAAAAGAGCAAAATTGAAAATAAAATCACAATTTTAGCGAATGCATCTCCCAATGCAGCAACATTAGGAACTACATCTTTTGATCTGGTCTTTATCACTTGTGTGTGATTGCATTTTTTTTTATTTCTTTTGCCTAGCTTTTAGTTATCATGTTTTTTAGGCATAAAATTTTAGGACATACATTGTTGGCAATGATATCAGCTTGGTGAAATTTTGTCCTAATATAAACTATGCAAATCAATTTCAAAAAATCTCCATGTTGAAAAATATTTAGTGGTTGTCTAATTTTTGTGTGAAACTAAGAGGTTTTGAATTTGGATATGAGGTGCTCAGTTCTTGCTAGGGGTGTGATCAAATCTTGGTGAACACTTTATTGTGTTTTTTCAAAATCTTTGATGTTTGAGAATTCCTAAAAGATGTTTTATCTCTCTTCCTTTTCCGGTCAAATAGGGGGAGAGAAATCAAGTGTTTCTTGTGATGGTGATATTTTCTGAATTGTGCTTAGTAATGGTTTCTGATTTTACCCCTTGCACAAATTCAGGGGGAGATGAGTTTTTCTAACCTATGCAGGTTAGATGATTTGATTGGTGTTGAATAAACACTTGTCTTTTGATTTGACCAGAAAGGTTCAACAAAGGGGGAGATTGTAAGGGTAAAATAGGCATGACCTATTTTATCTTGTTTTCACCTTTCTTGGTCAAAGTAGGATTTTAATTTAGTCAATGTTTATTTTAGGAGTTAGATTTTGTTTAGATTATTTTTGGTAGATTGGTGTGTTTTTTGATAGGAAAATCTTTAGAAAAATCTTTTAAAAGATTTTGGAGATTTAGTTATACATGTTTGGTAACTAAATCTTTTAAAAGATTTTAAAGATTTAGGCAACATATTTTTGGTATCTAGATTTATGTAAATAAATTAGTTATTCCAAGTATTATAGTCTAATTAGGAAACATAATCTTTCTTAATATTGTATTAATCTCTTTCCTAGTAGGAATTGTTTTTCCTTGTGCCGTGTTCTACAGGCTGGTGCACTATATATACAGAGGTGATTTCCTGGTTGAGAGGTGCGCTGTAAGCTTACAAGACTGAAATACAGGCAGGCCGAGAGTTTATAGAAGTGTTTGTGCAGAAAGCTTGGTGGGCGCTGTGAGACTGAAAGAGACCATATCGGAAGCCATAAAATTGAGAGAAATCTGTGCAGGATTTTTGCTGCAGTTCACCCTTTCAAAGTGAAGCTGTTTGAAGCTTCAGAGAACACATCATCATCAGCTTCTGTGATTCCATAAAACTGATTTACTGCTGCTGTTCAAAACTTCAGGAACACTGCCTTGTGTTTCCTGAAGTTGTGTTTGTGCTTCCTTCTTGTATGCTATTTTGGAAGCTGTGTTTAGTCTTTCTTCCCACGTTTGTTCTAGTTGTTTATGTGGGTTTTGTGATTCTCCAAGATTCTATATCTTGTGAGAATTTTTGTGTTAACTGTTTAGGCTCAAAAACAGTGTTGATTTTAATATAGTTTGTTGCCTTGAGGCTAAATCTACAAGGTTGATACTTGTAGATTGTTTTTGTGTGATTTTCTGTCTTCCTAAGTCTGTTTGATTTTACATCTGAAAACAAAACTTCCGCTGCTATTTTCTGTGAAACACTTTTAGTTCACATTGTTACAGCCATTGTTGCAACATTCACTGCAACATTGACTGTAACATCGTTCCATATCGAGAATCCGTGCATCGCGTTCTTTCAAAACCAACATCAATTTCTAACCAATGTGGGATACATCTTTTCTATTGTTGAAAAATTATTGTTTTTTGTGAAAGAAATTGTGTAACTTGAGGCACGAATTTCTTTACGTATAGTTTGTTTGTTAACGAAGGTAATTGCGCAAATGTATTCTACTCGGTGAGAGCATCAAAATGATATATTTATTTGTCCAAATTGAGTTTTTGATAATAAGATATCAAGACTTAAAGTATAATACTTGTTAAAAAAAATTAGTGTTTTTAGTGAGAGAAATTGTGCAACTTGAGACACGAATTTCTTTACGTGTCATTTGTTTGTTGGTAAATGTAATTGTGCAAATGTGTTCTAGTTGGTGAGAGCATCGAAATGATATATTTATTTGTCCAAATTGAGTTTTGGATGAATAAGATATCAAGAGTTAAAGTATAATACTTATTAAAAATTAGTGTTTTTAGTGAAAGAAATTATGCAACTTGAGGCACAAATTTATTTACGTGTCATTTGTTTGTTGACAAAAGTAATTGTGTAAATGTGTTCTACTCGGCAAAAACATCGAAATGATATATTTATTTGTCCAAATCAAGTTTTGGATGAATAAGATATCAAAGCTTAAAGTATGATGTTAAAAGTGAGTCATTAGAAGTAATATCTAACCTTGAAGAGTTTTATCTCACTTTTATCCCACATTGGTTAGAAGTAATGTTAGTTGTAAAAGTTTTTAAATATAACTTCTTCTATTGACAATAGAAGAAGTTATATATACTAATACTAATACCCCTTATCATATTGATTGTTATTAGGTATTATTATTAGCTAATGGCTAGAAAACCAAAAGTTTTTAAAACTTCCACATGGATGACTTAGAATGAAGATTTATCTAAAGGTGGTGAAGTGACACAACCATAGTGCTCCTCACCAACTTTATATATATATATATATATATATATATATATATATATATATATATATATATATAGATTTTGTATATAGAATTTGTAAGCTATTTGAATGAATCAACGTACAACAGCAAGATGTTTACATAATTAATTAATTAAAAAAAACATGATATCACACCGAATCATCAAACCAAAAATTCACGTGAATTATAAAATCGAACAAATATTATTAGGGAGAGGAGGGGAAGTACCACGAAGACAGATTCGTTAAGGAGGTGTTTGATGTAGGAAAAATATTTCACAGTGATTGTTTGTGGTTTTGATGAAACACATTTAATCAAATTGGATAAAATCTATTTTAAATTGACCGAGTTTTGATAAAATAATAAATTTAAAAACTTCTACCATGACAATTGAGGAGTACTCCTAATCAAATGAAACTTGTCTAAATCAAATGTAATAAAATATATCCGGTACAAACAGATTTTGACAGCAAAAAGTTGTAAAAAATAAATTACCATGAGAATTGAAAAGCTTTAATAAATTGAAACAAGTCTAAATCAAATGTATTAACTGATTTTAACAGCAAAAAAATGGTTAAAAAACTTTTATCATGTATAAAGGAGACACTAGTTTCAAAAAAAAAATAAAAAATAAAAAATAAAAAATAAAAATATATATATATATATATATATATATATATATATATATATATATATATATATATATATATATATATATATATACATATAGCAATGTTTGCATAGTTTTAATAGTTTTTTTTTGTTTTTTTGTTTTTGTTTTTGTAAAAGTTGTTTATAATAAGATGATTTTCGAAACTTGTAACAAATAATTAAAATTTTTAATTAGAATAATTTTGAAAAAAACAAAAAATAAGTTCAAATTTGATTATATGAATATGTAATTGAAAGATTAAAACCTATGAGAATTGATAAACTATACCCGTAAAAAAACTTTTACCATGAAAATTTAGAGTAGTAATCAGGTGAAACTTGTTTAAATAAAATATATCTTGTATTAACTGATTTTGAAAGCAAAAAATTGTAAAAAATTACCATGTATAAATGAGGCACCAGATTTAAAATCTACCCGGTTTTAATGTTTGGTAGGCATATATATATATATATATATATAGTATCGTATGCACGGTTTTAATAGTTTTTTTTCTGTGCAAAAGTTGTTTAGAATAATTAAATGAGATGATTTTCTAAATTTGTAATAAATAATTAAAAAAATTAATTAGAATAGTTTGAAGGAAACAAAAAATAAGGTAAATATTCAAAATTGAACATATGAATATGTGATTGAAATATTAAAATATATGAGAATTGATAAATCTATCCGCAAAAAAACACTTTTACTATGAAAATTTGGAGTTCTATCAAGTGAAACGCGTCTAAATCAAATATAATAAAATCTATCTCGTACTAACCGATTTTGGCAGTAAAAAATAATAAAAAACTTTTATCATATATAAAGGAGGTACCGGTTTTAAAATGTATACAGTTTTAATTTTCGGTACAAAAAAAGAAAAAAAATTTACAACTTCAGAAGAAGGTGTGTGTCAAAACACATAAATCCTTTAAAACTTTGATCATTCAGCAGAAAGTCGTCATGTGACATCAATAATTTATGTTTTAATAATAGTTAATAGATAAATAATAGATTATTAATTAATGATTAATAAATATAGATTAGTAGAATAACAAATAACATAAAATGGTCCTGTGGATAATTTGTATAAATTAAATAGTAGAAAAATGAAAAGAGATGAAAATTGAAGAGTTTCAGTCAAATTAAACTTGTATAAATTATATAGGATAACATCTATTTTAATTAAGTGATATTTGAAAAAAAAATAAAAATAAAATCATAAATCTCTATCATAAATTTTACTCGTAAAATTATATCATAAATCTATCTTATCAAATTAGTTTTAAGATTTTTATCTTATCTAATTAGATTTAATATTTTTATCTTAAACTAATCAATTTTGAAAAAAGAAAAAAAACTTACCATTTCGAAGGTGACACGTGACAGCACCAAATTCCTTTAAAACTTTCAGCTTTTCACAAAAAACCGTCACATGGTAGTAGCGGCTTCTGTTTTAGTAATAGTTATAGATTGTCAATGTGCTCGAGTTTTATCATGGAGGGATCCAAGGGGCTTGAAAGTGGGGATCAAGCCCACCACAAACTTTGTCAATTTTTTTTCTTTTTTTATATTTCCTTAGTTTCGAGAAAAATATTCACTAGACGATTTGTGATGTATTACTTAAAAAATTCACTTTCAAAAAACTATATTTACTATCTTCATAATATTTCAATTTTACCATTCATATTTAATGTTAGTTATATATCTATTAATAATTATACTTTACAAACATGGACTCTTTGCGTGAAAGGGAAGGAGTATAACTCAAAAAGGCACGACAAGGTGGCAACATTTACCGTTTGCACTGTTATTGTAGTTAACAATATTTTTATGCACTAAAAACATTAATACTCATCCACTAATTTTTTTGCACTGTTATTATTATTTACAATATTTTTTAAATATCAACCGTTGTACCAAAATCTTGAATTCGTCCCCCAAGTCTTACTTTCATAATCCATTCCATTTTTTAAGGATTTGAGTTGTGGATCATGTTAAAAAAAGGAGGCATTTTTAAAGTGGTATGAAAAAATATTAGTCTGGAACTTAACCTCCAAGGCTCCAACTATGGGGAAAAGTTTGAAAGAGCTACCACTATTTAAATGAAATAAAACCTATATTTTAAATAAAATGATGAAGAATATACTTAAAATATTCTTTTTAGAGTAAATTTTGAAATAGAACCATTGGAGATGGTGAAAAAAAATTGGTGCAAAAATTGCACTAATTTAAAGATTTAGTGGCATTTTGGGACCAAACTATTGGAGATGGTCTAAATAATTGCGAGGTTTTTTTTGGCAAATTCTCCAAATGGTCCCTGAACTTTTTGTTATTTTTGCAATTGGTCCCTGTACTGAAATTCAAAAAAATTAAATCCTTGTACTATGTCATTAAACACAATTGGTCATTTCGTCCAATTTCGTCAAATTTTTGTCGTTAAATATGTACACGTTCCTCTAAAGTGTTTTTGCCCAGAGATAAAATAGTAAATTGCATTAAATTAGTACATGGACTATTTGTGAAGGTGCCAAAATTTAGTGTGTTATAGTGTAAATTAGGGGAAAATATTTGGGAGAAACATAGACTGCTTGAGTTGGTAAACAATTCATGAAAATGGTGTTTGATCTTCCCTCTTCATCCATTTCAGTCGTCTTCAAAGCCAACAAGCTTCGTCAATGGAACGACAAGGGATGTGGTTACATCTTCCGCCTGCCATTGATTATCTCAAGCAAATCGATTTTAATATGAGATTTGAGCTGATGAAATAAGGCTTTTGAGGTCATCGTGATGGGAGACGATCTGAGTAAGTTTGAATTGAAGCTTCGCCATTGATGGCGAGGACGATGGTCTGTTTTGAGATCTCGAATGGAGGAGCATATCTGATTCTTTTAGCGGGAAAATTTCATGGATTGAAGAAACGGAAAGTGGAGAGTAAAGACGTGTGAGTGGGAGAGAGCTTATTTTCTATCATCCTTTGCCATATCCAAACATGAGTATCCCTCCAACACCGACGAGTTCCCCAGAGGTCCATCAACCAAAATGATCAAAAACTTCCCCCAAATAAGTTTTAACTTTTAACCAACGAGTTCACTGGAATAGCTTCAAATTTTTGGGCATATTTTCTGCAAATGGATGTTCACTAGTTTGCTGAGAAAATTGGGAGGGGGGGGTGTTAAGGTTTTTTCTTGTGGATGTTGATTAATCATCACTATCCACCTGGTTGTGCAAATGAAGTTTTTTTCTTTCAATTCTTGAAGTACGCTTTCGAAAAATGTCCCTCTACTTTGTCCAAAAAAATGACGTTTTTACCCTTGACAAAAACACGAGCCTTGCATATGCTCAAACTTAACAGCTAAAAATGGATGAAATTGGATGGAGGGATCAATTCCTCGAATGGATCAGTACAGGACCATTTAGGTCGATGAAGACCCAATCTCTAAAAAGGCAAAAAGTTTAGGGACCATTTGGGGAATTCACCCTTTTTTTTTTAAATTTATATGTTTTGATTTCATTCAGTAATGTATATTACTGACATAGAACGCCACGTGTTATATATATATATATATATATATATATATATATATATATATATATATATCCCTTTAAAAAGTTAAAATCTCTCAAATATCAACTAACAAACATAACTACCAATATATTTGATCTTTTTTATTTCTATTTTCCCACCACAATAACTAACAATATATTTAATATTTTAAATTTATAAAATATAAATAAAATATGTATTTTTCTATATGTATATAATTGATAAATAAATTTTTATGATGATGTAGTAACAGAAAATATGAATCCCCATTTAAAAGTCAAATTTTTTTTAAAAATGACATTTTTAATAGTTCATTATTAATGAAATGATACATTTATGCCTTAATTTTTGAAAGAAGACTTTTTAAGTGAAACATCAAAAAATAAAATAGTGTATTCTTTATCCGGAACTAATAGAGTATATATCAATTTCTTGCAATGACAAAAACATTAAGAAAAAAAAGTTCTATAGTTAATTTTCAATAAAATAAATTTTAACATGATGAAACATTAATTGGAAAATGCTAGAAATATTATTTGGAAAGAGAGAGAGAGAGACTATTCAACGTAAATCACTCTTCCAATTAAAAGAGTAATTTACTTAATTTCAGAGAAAAAGAGTGAAGAAATATGTTCATCGTTGGATAAAAGGGGTAAAAATCTCTAAAAAATGAATAGAATTGGTAGTAAGCCTCTACGCATATATGCCAAGGTTTGAGTTTTTAAATATTAGATAAAATCTTAATTTGAACCAAGTCAAACCTTTACGTAATCGGCCTTCCTATTTCAAAGAAATATCCTGTTTTTTTAGGTAAATTTTAAGTGGGTGTAATTTTAGAAACATGTTTTTATTTAGATTCTTTAATTTTTTTGAGCATTTCATATAACTACAAATTGGTTGTTAAATGACAAAAAATGTCATTAATAAAGACAAATCCAATAATGCTGATACTAATACTAGGCATCAGAACTATTAATAGTTTTTTCAAGACAAAAAATAATCCAATAATGCTGATGCTAATGCTAGGTGTAGTAGGGATTATGCCACGTCACTCTAGGTGATTACCACGTAATTACCTAGTTTCCCCGAACTAAAGACCTATGTGCAGAAACACTTCAGGCTCAGGAAATAGCCTAAAGGGGCCGGTGGGTGCTGCTAAGGGTAATGATGCCCGGACCTGCTGACGCCCAGAGCTTTATTAATGGTCTCATGAGCAAGCCCCAGGGTCAAAAGCGGCTCGGTCAGGGATGACATCTTGCGACCTATGAGAATCGGGACAGAGGCCTGATCTCCGGATATTAGGGTTCCGAACTAACTCAGCTGGGTAAGAGCGGGCAACTGCCCAAGCAGCTTATCAAGTCAAGGATGACCCGAACTTAGAGCGTACCGGGGTGATTTACTCTAGTGCAGCGGCAGTCTGGGTCCATGAACCCTTACAAGGCGAGCGGGTTTT
>JABEVN020004330.1:0-14284 GCA_013146195.2 Codonopsis lanceolata | reverse complement strand
TGCTCAAACCCCGGCCCATGCTCATGCTCAAACCCTCGGCCATGCTCATACTAAAAGTTCTGCTGAGGCTCAAAAGTATGCCCCCTGTCCATGCTCATACTCAAAAAGTCTGGCTGAGGCTCAAAAGTATGCCCCTGCCATGCTCATACTCAACCCGAGGCTCAAAAGTATGCCCCCTCGCCAACTGAGGCTCAAAGTTCCGCCGCCCAATTCGAGGCTCAAAACTCGCCCCGCCCATGCCTCATCTTCATCTTCCGTCACGCATCGCCGTTTTGTTGGCGCTGCTCCATTTCTTTCCTAGCGATGCCGCTACCTTTTTTCCTTGTATAAACGTTTAAACAATTTTCCTCAAACACGAAACAAAATAAATCATAATTAAGGTTATAGTACCAATAAAACAAAATCAAAGTCTGAAAAGTGTTGATCATAGATCGTTCTGGCCAGTGAGATGAACATATCATAGTCTGCTTCGGCCAGTTGAGATGAATGTACTACGGGCAGCTCGGCCGAGTTGAGATGAATGTACTATACGCTGCTTCGGCCAGATGAGTCGAACAGTGTGAGCGTCGACCATACTTAGTCGAACAATAAGCCAAGAGTTCGGCCAGTCTTAGTCGAACAGTCTTAAAACTGTTCGGTTAGTACTGGTCGAACACCACAAATGGTGTTCATCTAACCAGGTCCGAACGAAGCGCTGTGTTCGGGTTTTCAATTTTTTTGCTATTTTTTAACAATTGCAATCCAAAAATCATTAATGAAAAAAAACCTACATTATTATTGACACTTAAATTTGACATAGACCTAGTATTCAAGTGTATGAGGAGAATGAAAATTCATACATATGCTTGAAGACATTGTAGTATGTTGCTTGAACACTTAATGAAAAAGTGAGTGTTGCTTGAACTCTTGCTATGGTTAAACTCTTGTTGTATGTTGCTTGATCCTGAAATGAGAGTGCACAAGTAGTTGCTCACATGGAGGAAGAAGACGTGCTATCTGTTTTGCGTTGGAGAGGGAGGAGAGCGCATAACCCGGTATACAAATGGGAGGGGTGGCAGTGTTGTAAATTGATTGGTTACAATAGGTAAGTTAGTAATTAATTAGGTTGGTGGTTATTAATTGTTTTTGAATAGAAAAGGGTAAAATAGGAAATTAGGTGGGGTGTTTATATAAATGTGATAAATTAATGGGGTGTAGAGATTAATGGGGTGTAGAGATAGTGTTTTGGGGTGTGAATATCCCCTCCCTATTAATAATCAAGTCATTTTTTTTTCTTAATCCATATGACAAATCAAACATGATAATAATTTTGGGACAGAAAGAATATCATATAAATAAATAATCACACTTCTAAATAAAGAGTTCACGATTTTATTTTTATTATATTCCACTTACAATCTCTATAATTTTTTAACTTCAGCCTTAAGATAAGTGTGTTTGACTATGCTAAAGTAGTTAAGTAATTATGAAAAGCCCTAATAGCACTAATACGATTTAATTTATTAAACTTTTTAAATGTAAGTACTAGAACGGAAAAAAGCATAATATTACTCTAATACAATTTAAATGGAATACTTAAAGTAGGCCGCAACAAAAAAGTGAAATATAAAGAAAATAACTGAAAAATATCACTTGATGGAAGGAATAGCTCTGCTCTACACTCTACAGACTGAATCTGAATTGCGATGTTCCAATTCTTTGACAGAGGTTATAGCTTATAGCCCATGGAATTCCCGTCGCATCTACAGCTTATCATTGGGGGCCCAGAAAGTTGCACAATAGCCACTACTGGGCCTGTTTCATAATTGGTGATAAGGGCTTGAGTACAAAAGCTTCAAGCAATGCCCACAAAACGATAGACCATATAAGTACTGATATCAGTTGGGCTCATCCAATAAAGACTTCAGCATTTTTCTGACAACGATCAACTTCATTTTTCTGATTTAGATTCAGCATATAGTCCTACCAATGTCAAAATGAGAATGTATAAAAGAATATTGCAAAACAAATAAAAGGTTACCAATGTGCCTTGTACATTGGTGTTTTTTTGGCAGATACATGAGGTGTGTTTCTGGATCTCAACATTTTGGTAAGTCACGAGGAGGCCGAACCATTCGTGTTTCAGGTTTTGCACCATTTTTCACAACGAATATCGTGCTCATTCCCCAAACTTGATGTCTCTCTAAATGGCAATGCATCAACCACACACCTACGTGACCAAAGTTGAATTAACAGTCATATTCGAGAGTTCGTCCAAGTGTATGTATATACATTACAAAAAGAGCGGAAAAAGAAAAAAAGAAAAAAAAACAGACTTACCGGGGTTATCTGCCTTGAATCTAATGGCAACCCATCCATTGTTGGGAACTCCAACCGTAGTTTCTTCGGGAGGATCCACAAGGTTATACCCTAAAGGATCCTTTTCCGGGTCATAATTCCAAAACCCCAACCAACAACAAAGAAGCTATACCCATGTAGATGAATAGGATGATTATCACTTGCAAGCACATTAGTCCCCTGCAAAATCAGCTCCACATTTTCACCATACTCCAACACCACCGCCTTAGTCCCAAAACTAGGCTCGAGAAGACTTTCGGGCAAATGATCACCCGTGTAATTGAATGCCCTAGGCGGGTTCCTTGGAAAATCCTCCTCAAAAACACCCTTGATTCCATAATAATGCGCTCTGAGCGCATCCACAGACGGCATCACAAAGCTAATATTATTCAAACTAGCTGAAAATCGTTTCCCAAATGGCCCATTACATGGTTTTTCTCTAGTACAATTCAACAAATTAACCGACATAGTGAAAAACAAATGAGAATGGATATTTAATGGGACTTGTGCAGGGTGATCTTTGCTGGCTAGGCTCCTCAATCCCTTTGTAAAAAGGGTTGATGCCAGAGTTGATTCATAAGGTGGGAGAGGTGGAAAAGTAGGATGACTAGGAGGATGGTACGAGCCATGATACCTTAACAAAGCTCTAGTCGTTGATTTATCGAAGCCAGCCCCAAACGCGCTTGAATAAGCCCTTGCAGCCATGTAATATAGACTAGGAGATTGATTTGCTTCTAGTAAAACATCCATGGATTGGCCTGGTGTGATCATAAGGTAACTTGTTTTCAATGGTTTTGTGTAGCTACCATCTGTTCCAACTAATGTTAGGTTGTGTTGGGAAATGCCAAAGAAGAGATTTTCATCCATGACCGCGTTAATTATACGAAGAAGATATGTTTTTCCATACTCCACTGTCAATTTGTATGCTCCTATAATATGTTAAAAAAATGAAAAAAATTAGGCAAGTTGAAAATGTTTTTGTTACACATGCAAAAATACATAAATGAAGTAAAGTATTATACTCCCTCCGTTCCCTGTCCCTGCTCCCGCTCCCGCTCGCGAAGAGTCTCTGCTCCATTTTGGAACGTTTAAAGACTTCACTTTCAAAAATTAAGACATATAAATGTCATTTTATTACTAATAAATTACTAAAAATGTCATCTTTTTAAAAAGTTTTCAAACGGAAACTTTTTGTCCTGAACCGAGGAGGGAGAACAATACAACCATTAATGCAGTTAATGTTATACCTCGCTTGGAGCAAGGATAAAGATCTCCAGGTTGGCCGTTTATGGTATAAGCATCGGAAAGTATGGGTTCTCCTCCTGTTTTATTGGCATTTCCTGGAATTTCCATGACATCTCTTTTTCCACCACTCTCCTAAACACACAAATTAAAATGGATTATGAAAAATATGATAAGATTGATAACTCCAATCTTAGAATATATTAAATAAAAAATAAACTGGAAACATATTTAATGTTTGAAATAAATTGCAAGAGTAGGTCTCCTATGAATGTTAATTCGTAAGACGGATCGAGTTCCACTCTCTCACACCTCATCCCACGAATATACGGTGGATTGGATAAAGATGATCCGTCTTACACAAAATACAGTTAAGACCGTTTTACTCAAAGATTGCCAAAATGCAAATGGATGAAAATGAAAGAATTTGAAAAAGACATGTTAAAAAGTTGATGATAATTAAAGTTACCTAATATGATTGGAATTTCCTTGAAAGGTTTGGGAAAGGGATAATAATTGGAAGCATCGGCATGATGTTTGGGATAAACAATAATTGCACCATGAACAGTGGCACGTGCCCAGCCACTATGTGCGTGCCACCAGATTGTTCCTTCTTCTGTAGTCAACTTAAACTTGTAAGTGTAACTGTTTCCTGGACGGATAGGACATTGGGTCACATATTCAGGCCCATCTGCCCATGGATTCCTTCGCTGTCTTACTCCATGCCTGCACCATTTTATTATTTTACAACCCACATACAATTTCAATTTACAACCAACCAACCACACCTTTTCTTTCACATATTTTTTATTTTTCTTTTTGCAATGCAAAATTCTTAATATATCATCATTGAGTAGGTCAAAATTTTGATGTTATCTTGTTGATATTATTAGTCATTTGGCGTGTGTTTAGTACTAGTGTCTTTTAGGCTTTTAATTTTTGTACTATAGTGATTGAAAAAAAAAAAAGGAGAAAGATTTGAGAGAAACCGTTGAAATAACTAAAAGAAAAAGTGAAAATCTAAATCTAAAATCTTTAACGGAGAAAAAAATGGGACCCTTAGTTTCTTTTGGAATTAAATAATAATTTGGTCCCTGAACATGATAAAAAAGAATATTTTGGTCCCCGGACAAAAAAACAATAGAAGGTGGTCCATGGACATGTCTTTTTGGACCAATTTTCCCCCTCATTCCGTTAGTGTTAGTTTTGCCGTCTGTTTTTTTTAATTGACGAGAATGCCCCTTCTACATTTCCCGACATATTGTAGAGCACGAGACCATGATCTACATCTCTCTCTCTCTCTCTCTCTCTCTCTCTCTCTCTCTCTCTCTCTCTCTCTCTCTCTCCAGTTGCCTTCCCTCAACGTTCTCACTCTTATCTAAATTGCCCAAATTTGCAGAATTTTCATTTTCATTATTAAAAGCAGAAGTAATCCCCAATCTCTCACTATCATCAACCTCCATTGCCACTGCCAAGCTACCACTAACGACTTCAGAAACAACAGTTTCAATCTTGGGAACTTGCAAACTCACTCTCTCTTTCAATTCCACAACATTCAAAGCAGCCAAAACCTCACCAAAACGATCTACCCTGTCCACGGCACTTCGACCATCAACCCGAGGCTCCCCCCTAACTAAAGGAAGACTGCTAGTGATACCAACTTTCTGATTCTTCTTCTTCTCTTTAGCCATGAGATAAACAAGATTCTCCAATGTTTCCCTTGCTCTCTTTTTAGTAAAAGTTGCATCCTCCTCTCGCTTCTCCGCCTCGCCACCGCCGCCTTTATTCATGGTAATCGAGGCTATCCTCGCTGCCGCAAGCAAAATTTTAGCCCCCTTCTTATCGATCGCCTTACAAATTTCCGTCTCACTACCTTCGTCCCTGATCTTTTTGAGACTAAAAATTGGGATATTATGGCTGACGCAGGAAAGGCAAATGTAAGGGGTTTTGGATGAGGTTAGGGTGGAAACGCAATTGGGGTGGGAGGAAGAGTAACATTTGAAGCAGGTGACGAGTCGGGTGGCGAGGAGGGCTCGTAGACAAGAAAGGTGGGGCGTAAGAACCGTAGGTGAAGACGAGGACGCAGTGGTGCGAGGTGGCGGAATATTCCACGGTGGCAGATGTGGTGGAGGAGGCGACGCTCCTCAATGCCTCAGTTGCCACATATGACGACGGTGGCAGCGGCCGCAGCCGCGGTGGGTTCTTGCCTCATCATCAATGCGGTTGGGTGGAATTCAAAATATCAAACATTTGGAGTGATGAGAAACGAGATTAAACCCTAGAAAGATTTACTAGTATAGATTGAGATACATAAATGTAAATGTATTTATGAATGATTCAGAAGATTTGACTGGTAATTTATGATAGGTTTACTAGTATAGGTTGAAGATGATTAAATTTAAAAATTGGCAACTAACCCCTTCTATTTTGCTCTTCTTAAAAAGTCTGTCATAAGAAACTTTTTAGTAAGGGTAATTTAGTCATATTGTATAAAAACAGACGGCAAAACTAACGCTAACGATGGGAGGGGGCAAATTGGTCCAAAAAGACATGTCCAGGGACTAACTTCTATTGTTTTTTTTGTCCGGGGACCAAAACATTGTTTTTCGACATGTCCAGGGACCAAACATTATATTAATCCTTTCTTTTGTACCCTTACTTCTGTCTAAAAATAAATTAATTTTGTACAGCAACATGGTAAATAGCCTATTCAATATCCCAATTCTACCTGTTATTTAAAAAAAAAAAAAAAGTGTTCAGGTCGGGTTGTGACAGATAAGGATTGAAACGGATCGGACCACAATAACCCAAATATCAAATATGTCGAAATGGGTCGTGTTTGGATTGAGTCAGTTTAGAATGTGTACCATGCTAAAACGGGTTGACCCATCTTAACCAAAAAATTTCCATGTGAATCTATATATTTATAGAATAAAATCATCGGGTCAAAACGAGTAACGATCAGACCCAATTTAACCTCATCCGACCCAACCCGTTAATATTTTCAGTTTGAAATGGGTTACTCGAAAACATTAACGAAATGGATCCAGCCGGATAATTTTCAGGCCAATCGGGTTAACATATTCTTAGTTGTAATTGTCAGGCTTGCTGGGGCGTCTTACCTTGCATTAAGCAATACACTTTTCCAGTTTTTAAATGAGGTTCATTTTACTCTACTAACTAATTATTCGGCTTTTTTTTTGTCTGCTTCGAAAACAAAATTGTTATATTTCTAAATTTTTCATTTATAAAAATATTTTTATTATTTTATTCTTACTTTTTCTTCTTACTTTCATGTGTTTCTACATGCATGCACATGACTTTATTAACAACTAGTATTTGTACCCGTGCGTAAAACGCACGGTATATATGTTTTTCAACTAAATTTTACATACAAAATTAAAAGAATAAATTATGGGATACTGCTTAACTAAAAATATATAACAATAAGATTAATCATTATAGAATTTGAAAATTAATCATTTTCTACAACATAATGTTATATATGATTATTCAATTAAAAAAAAACAAACAAACACCAAAATGATCACTTAGTCACTCTATGATTTTGACATGGATCAAATAATTCAAATTTTAACATTACTACATCCGTCTCAAAAGAAAGGATGACGATAATTTAAAAACGGATGGAGATTTTCATTTCAATAATTTTTGGATGGATACAAAGGGAACGTTGAATAATAATTTTGGGTCGGAAGAAGTATATATTCTTGATTAAATATCATCTAATAAAAAAAAGGCAATAATATGATTGGCAAAAAAAGTCATTAAATACCATATTAATTACGTGCTCCCTCCATTCCGGGTAAAAAGTCTTTGTTTGAAAGTCATACTTTTGAAAAAAAAAATGATGTTTTTAGTTGTTCATTAGTAATAAAATGAATAATTACGGGCCGGTTCTTTATTTGAAAATTATAACCTCTCTGATGCACTATTTTTTATCCAACCGCATAAGTCCTTTTTTTCTTCCTAAAATGCCCCTCCTTCTCTGTTGATGGATATCAATCACGGAGTTAACACGAATTCAAAGAAAATATATCTAAAAATATAGGACTTAACATTTTAATTAGTTATGTTTCAATTTTTTTCATAGATCTGGATAATTTGAGCTTGTCAATTTTAGAGTTGGAATTTTCCTAAATTATATATTGAAAAATTATTTCGATTTTGTTAATTTATTTTTACATCCTCTAATTTTTCATACATGCTTACTTAAAGCAGAGATGTAAATCCGAAATTTTTAGATATGTAATCTATGAGAACTACATAACTTTGTTTTTAAGAAAATAAAATTATAAATATAGATCCTAACTTTCTAGATCGATTTAATTTATTTTTTTAAAGATCTGGGTAAACACTAAGTCAAAGTTATTTAACAGCGAAGAAAGAATTTTTTTTGAAGTAAAATGCAAAAACTAAACCATATATATTGGGCAAGGGAATACAATATATATTTCCCATGTACAATAGGACTTTTGAAATTTGAATGATGCTCACAAGCATGATTGACACAAGTATCAAGGAATGTAAAAGGTCATTTTATGTGGATTAGTGTGAAGTGTAATGATACATTTAATTTTTTTTAGATAGCATGCAAAGTTGTACATATATTAATAAATTGAGAATATTCTATTTTTGGAAAGAATGTTTTGGCGGGATATTTCCTTTTATAGATGCATCTGCCTTTATATATATATAGATGATTAATTACCGATTCTGTGATTCTATCCAAAATGTTATTTAAGAAAGGTTTTAATTGGATAACATTAATTATTTGACCATCATCGGTTCATCTCCAAAATGTAGTAATGAATTTAACATTAATTATTCGGTAACTCTAGCATTATTGAGGAATTTAATATTTCCCAGATCCAAAATAAGTGTCGTTTTGATGTATTCACACATATGAAGAAACTATGTAAATTAATTGACAAATGTACCTTTACTATTATCTATGTTCCTAAATTATCGTCTTCGTTGACCCGGTGCATGGATTAAGAAAAAACAATTAATTTAATTATTTATATTAGTTTAATGTGTAGTTTTCTTTAAAATTCATGTGTATGTGACCCATAATTAAAGTAGAATAAAAAAGTAAGAGTAAAATGATAAAAAAAATGTTTTAAAAAGATAAATTTTAAACTGGGCAATTATTTTGAAACATACAAAAAATGAAAGGAGAATGATAATTTATGGACAGAGGGAGTATTAAATATCGTCATTTAATAAGTGGAAGAAAATAAAATATTTAATGATGATATAATTGTTTGTTAGGATTGGTAAATTAAGAAATAATACATTAAATACCTAAAAAGATACTTATTTTAGATCAATTTTTTAAAAAAATTACACTTATTTTGGATGGAGTGAGGAAGTCCCAAAAGTCTTCCTTTATATGGAGGTACTATAATAGAAGAGTGCAGATCTCTCATTTACTTTTCATCTCAACCATCCAATAGTTAGGATGCAATGGTTGAGATGAAAAGTGATACACCGGTGACACACAAAGTGGTATAGGAAATCAACTCATAATAAAAACATAGTAATTGTAATATCAAAAGAGTATGAGATCGATCTTCTATTATTACTTTTTCCTTGGCATAATGCACCATTGAATCATCAGATATAATATATGTTCAACTAGTGCGACCATACAATAATGCATCGTGACAGAATAGGAAAAAAGGTAAAGGAGATGACAAGCCATGTCCATTGGAGAAAATAATGGCATCATCATAAATATCTGAAAATCAGTGATTTGCCTTCTTTTGTTATAATTATGCATAGCCATAGCCATAAAACAAAAATGGTTGAGGAAGTGACTTACCAATGAAGGGTGATATTATATTCAGCCTTATTGAAGACGGTGATAATAAGTTTATCTCCTCTGTGAACTTTTAACGTTGGGCCAGGGAATTTTCCATTGATTGTTAGGATTTTCTTGGTGCTGCACAATCTAGTGTATGGAGACGATTTTACCTGCAATGATCATACAAACACAAACGTGTGTGTTTATTTCGTTGTTTTGTGATTCAAAATAATACTAAATCCTGTAATAACGAGAGGAGAGGTGCATACCACAAAAGTACGGTGATGGGTTTTGGCACAAACAATTCCAATTCCAATGATGAGAAGAAGATGAAAGATGAGTAAGCATAGTGGCCGCTTGACGATGGGAGAACCACTTTTCAAGCCCATAATTTGTTTTATCAAAGAGTAATTTTTCTTCTCGGTTGGTTTTTATATGGTTTTTATAATGGTATCATTTTGACTGGTCAGTGCTTTAAAAATTACACAAATCTCCAAAAATAGAAATGTCATGACTCATGACTATGGGATTACAAACTAACTTAATTACGAATCGTGGTTTTAATGCTACTTCATATTATCAATAATGATTAAGGGCTCGTTTGGTGCAACGGTTTTAAAACGCAGCGGTTTTCATACAAACACGTTTGTGATATAATTTCAAAACGCTATTTTCATAAACTTGAGTAGTTATCAAAAAGACAATTATACCCTTTTTATAAATATTTTTATATTGCATATATTATTATATAACTAAATTTTCCATTTTTTATATTACATATATTATTATATAACTAAATTTTTTACTTTTTATATTACATATATTATTATATAACTAAATTTTTATATGTAATATTTTTATGTACTTATTTTTATATTACATATATTATAAACAAAACCCACACTCTTTGATTATCCCACTCTCATTATTTCTCTCATTATTTCTCTCTCTTCTTGGGTAAAGCTTCTCTCATTATTTCTCTCTCTTCGGTAAAGCTTCTCTCTTGTAAAGCTTTTTTTTTTTTTTTTTTTGTAAAGCTACTGCTACTACTATTGCGTCCACTCCGATCTTCAAAGTTTCTAGCGCGAGTTCATCTCATCGATGTCGTGACACCGTAACGCCGTCGCGTAAGCTCTCGATATCTCTCTCTCTCTCGATTTCTCCCTCTCATTCGATCTATTAGTTATTTAGCCCGTGCTATGCACGGGTATAATGTGGGATATATATATTTTTGTAATAATAATATAACTTTTAGACATAATAATTAGATTGTTAATCTCTTCTATTGTTATAATTTTTTTTATATTGTTACTAATATTAAACGATTTTTTTTACCTAAATACTTTTAAAATTAATATAAGTTTCTAGCTAACGTGAGATACATATTTTGTATTAATAATAATAGTAATTTTTTTATCTAAAGACTTTTAAAATTAACATTTAACTTGATAATAATATTAGAAGTCATTTTGTTAAAAAAATTTAAAATCATAATTCATTTTTAAACAATGTGAGATACATATTTTATATTTTTATTGGTAATGAAAGTTTAAGTCTTTTATCTAAAGACTTTAAAACTAACACCACATTCTAACCATGTGGTATACATATTTTCTATTAGTAATAATAGTAGTGGATAAAAGACTTTTTAAACAATATTCATTTCTAAACAATGTGCATACATATTTTCTATTGGTAATAACAAAAAATGTCTTTATCTAATGACTTTTATAACCAATACTCATTTCTAAATAATATGAGATACATTTATTTGTAACCAATGTGAGATACATCATCTAAAAACTTTTTAAACCAATATCACTTTATAACCAATGTGAAATATTTCTCTTCTATTGCTAATAATTGTAGACTTTTAAAATCAACATCACTCTCTAACCAATGTGTAATACATATCCTGATTTGGTAATAATAGAAGAAGTCTTTTATTTTAAAAATTTTATAACTAACATCTCTTCCTAAATAATGTGGGATAAAAGTAAAAGTCTTTTATTTAAAAACTTTTAAAACTAACATCATTTTTTAGCAAATGTAAGATATCTCTTCTATTAGTAATAATAGTAAAAGTTTTTTTTATCCAAAATTAAAATCAACATCACTTTCTAACCAATGTGAGATATACATATTCTATTGATAATAATGGTAGAAGTCTTGTATTTAAAGACTTTAAAAACAAACATTACCCTCTACCAAATGTATGACACATCTATTCTATTGGTAATAATAGTATTTTTAAAACCAACATTAATTTATAGCCAATGTGTGATACATCTTTTCTATTGAAAATAATAGTAGAATACTTTGTAACCAATGTGAAATACTTGCATCCATGTGGAAGCTTTAAAAACTTTTGGTTTTCAAGTGACTTTGAAAATCAATATCACTTTCCAACCAATGTATGATGCATGATGCATTTCTTCTATTGGTACTTAATAATAGAATTTTTAAAACCAACATCAATTTCTAACCAATGTGGGATACATCTATTCTATTGTTGAAAAATTAATGTTTTTTGTGAAAGAAATTGTGCAACTTGAGGCACGAAATTCTTTTACGTGTCATTTGTTTGTAACTAAAGGTAATTGCGCAAATTTGTTCTACTAGTGAGAGCATCAAAATGATATATTTATTTGTCCAAATCGAGTTTTGGGTAATAAGATATCAAGACTTAAAGTATAATACTTGTTAAAATAATTAGTGTTTTTAGTGAGAGAAATTATGCAACTTGAGGCACGAATTTCTTTACGTGTCATTTGTTTGTTGGCGAATGTAATTACAAATGTATTCTACTCGGTGAGAGCATCGAAATCATATATTTATTTGTCCAAATCGAGTTTTGGATGAATAAGATATCAAGAGTTAAAGTATAATATTTATTAAAAATTAATGTTTTTAGTGAAAGAAATTATGCAACTTGAGGCACAAATTTCTTTTTACGTGTCATTTGTTTGTTGACAAAAGTAATTGTGCAAATGTGTTCTACTCGTCAAGAACATCGAAATGATATATTTATTTGTCCAAATCAAGTTTTGGATGAATAAAATATCAAAGCTTAAAGTATGATGTTAAAAGTAAGTCATTAGAAGGAATATCTAACCTTGAAGAGTTTTATCCCACATTGGTTAGAAGTAATGTTAGTTGTAAATTTTTTAAATATAAGTCTTCTACTATTGACAATAGAAGAAGTTATATATACTAATACTAATACCCATTATCATTATGATTATTATTATGTATTATTATTAGTTAATGGTTAGAAAACCAAAAGTATATATATATATATATTGCTAATAATAGTAAGTCTTTTATATAATCTAAAATAATTAAAAATCAACATCATTTTTTAACCAATGTGAGATATACATTTTCTATTGGTAATAATGGTAGAAGTTTTTTAACAAAAACTTTAAAATCAACATCACTTTATAACAAATGTATGATACATCTTTTCAATTAGTAATTAATAATAATATTTTTAATACAAACATCAATTTCTAACCAATGTGTGATATATCTCTTCTATTGGTAATAATAGTAGAATATTTTATAACCATATGAGATACATCTCTTGTAAAAGTGAAAGTCTTTAGTCTTTAAAGACTTTAAAATCTAACATTTTCTTTTAAACAATGTGTTATAATATAAAAATAATTTAAACTCAACATCATTTTCTAGCCAATGTGAGATATACATCTTCTATTGGTAATAATTGTAAAAATATTTTATCATATATATATATATATATATAATAATTGGTGAGGAGCACTATGGTTGTGCCACCTCACCACCTTTGGATAAATCTTCATTCTAAAGCATCCATGTGGAAGCTTTAAAAACTTTTTGGTTTTCTAGTGACTTTGAAAATCAACATCACTTTCCAACCAATGTATGATGCATGATGCATTTCTTCTATTGGTACTTAATAATAGAATTTTTTTTAAATCAACATCAATTTCTAACAAATGGGATACATCTCTTCTATTGTTGTTGAAAAATTAGTTTTTTGTGAAAGAAATTGTGTAACTTGAGGCACTAATTTCTTTACGTATCGTTTGTTTGTTAACGAAGGTAATTGCGCAAATGTATTCTACGGTGAGAGCATCAAAATGATATATTTATTTGTCCAAATTGAGTTTTGATAATAAGATATCAAGACTTAAAGTATAATACTTTTAAAAAAAATTAGTGTTTTTAGTGAGAGAAATTGTGCAACTTGAGGCACGAATTTCTTTACGTGTCATTTGTTTGTTGGTAAATGTAATTGTGCAAATGTGTTCTACTTGGTGAGAGCATCGAAATGATATATTTATTTGTCCAAATTGAGTTTTGGATGAATAAGATATCAAGAGTTAAAGTATAATACTTATTAAAAAATTAGTGTTTTTAGTAAAAGAAATTGTGCAACTTGAGGCACAAATTTCTTTACGTGTCATTTGTTTGTTGACAAAAGTAATTGTGTAAATGTGTTCTACTCGGCAAGAACATCGAAATGATATATTTATTTGTCCAAATCAAGTTTTGGATGAATAAGATATCAAAGCTTAAAGTATGATGTTAAAAGTGAGTCATTAAGTAATATCTAACCTTGAAGAAGTTTTATCCCACATTGGTTAGAAGTAATGTTAGTTGTAAAAGTTTTTAAATATAAGTCTTCTACTATTGACAATAGTTATATATACTAATACTAATACCCCTTATCATATTGATTGTTATTAGGTATTATTATTAGCTAATGGCTAGAAAACCAAAGGTTTTAAACCTCCACAATGATTTAACGAAGATTTATCTAAAGGTGGTGAGGCACAACCATAGTGCTCCTCACCAACTTTATATATATATATATATATATATATATAT